>QEPC01012679.1:3528195-3648744 GCA_003113815.1 Sphenodon punctatus | reverse complement strand
GGGCCCTGCCTTCCCTCCACCTGGAGCACTTCCCTCCTCACGAGGCCATCACTTGGGTAAGGGATCCCCTGAGTGACGTGACGCTCCTGTGTGCCAGGCTACCTGTCCCTCTCCCCTCTCCTGGTGGCAATACCTCTCTCCCCCCCAATGATGATACGGGTTGCCTCGTAGACCTCGAGGAAAGCCCACCTACGAACCTGAGGGGAATACCGGGAGCCTTCCATACGCCTGGGAGAGAGGCGGCCTACCCCCCTGGACCCTTGCCCCCGTGCCCGGGCCCCTTTGGGTACTCTCCCCCTTCCTACCCTGACAGGCTGAAAGGAACTTTGTAAGACAGAGGTTGATGCCTGGTCAAAGGGATTAAGCCAGACAGAGGCAGCGGCTTCTGGGCTAGTGCGTAAAAATAGACTATTGAGCTAATTCCCGGACAAGACTGTGACTTTGGGGGCTAATCCTGACAAGGCTCATTGTGAGGCAACTTGTCTCTTCCACAATTGCCGTATACTGTTTGCCCATCATTCCTTCCCTGTTTACTACCACCACCATGCACTTTCCAGCCTGGTTTTGGACTAGTAATGGTAATGGTCAGTTACTCAGTAATACAGTAAACTGGTTAACCGCTGTGGCATTATCTGGTTATTTGGTTTGTCAGTTAGCCATCACAGTAATCGGTTAACATCTGGATCATCACCAAACTATTCAGGACGGTGGATATTGGCCACATATAGCAAATGTACTCTTTGGGTTCTGTTGTAGCAACAAGAAAGATCTCCAGTTTGTGCCAATTGTGTTGGGTGCTTGTTAACTGGCAACTGGACCCAGATCACCAAACCTGCTGAGCACCCCTCAAGCAAGTCCCCGCCCCATGTTAAATAGCTTCAAAAAGATGAAAGATTCCATATCCCACATATCTTCCCCCCTTGCTCAGCCCCAAGCTATCAAACCCACCCCAAAACTCTTCTGCTCATGAATGGCAAATAACTAATTCACTCATTACTAATTAATAGCTGTTCCATTTGGTTCATTATATCTTCAAAGCGCTGGGGCCGCTCTCAGTGGCGGTGTGGTGAGTCTATTAATTTCAAAGGACATGCTGCAGAATGACATGAGCATCACTTCTAATAATGCCCCAAGAAAGCAGGCAGGGCAATCTTCAAATTGCTGAGTGCCGGTACTAGGATTTAGCACCAGCGTATGTCACAGTGAGAGGAATGAGAGTTATACAGGGGCTAAGGAATAGTGGAGCCGATTGCAAGCACCGTGGACCTCGCTTGCATACAAGCACACGGTTTCCGTGGGACACAATGTGCCTGCAATAGAGATCCGCATGGTTTGTGCAGGGCTGAACGTGGGGTCCGTGGGGCTTGGGATTGGCCTGGGTGTCTTTACTGCCGCTGGGTATCCCATTAGACTGCATTGTCCCAACCAGTCAGGCAGTGGGGGATTTTTCCCCTGAGGGGGAAATCACCTCTATCCCCTTCTGCAGCAATTAAGGCAGACTGTTAAGCGGATTAGTCCCTTTGCACACACAAAAAAAGTGGATGATGGATTTAGAACAATTGTTAAACTTTGCTTCCCGGCTTAATTTTGGGGGATTTAATGTGCATTACACTTGGTGTATGCTCTGACCTAAATTTTCTGCACATTATAAAACTAAAGGAGCAGGGGGCAAAGGGTTTTCCTCATTTTAAGCGGAGTTGGATAAATTTATGGCATACATCTTGTAAGGCATTTTTATTCTTTGATGTTGCAGGACAAGATGGAGGTGGATCCTCCCCTCCCCCCCCCCCGAAATACATGTTGGTTCCCCCCACCTTTCTTCCTGAAGCATCAAAGTAGTCTGCAGCTGGAGGTGCATAGTCTGCATTCTGAAACCTGGGTACCGTATTGTATCTCCGGTGCCTTGCTGGTGGGGCCTGCACGCATGCTCAGGGTCTAACCGATCGCCATATTTGGGGTCAGGAAGGAATTTCCTCTCTGGGCAGATTGGCAGTTGACTCAGGGTTTTTCACCTTCTGATGTTGCAGGACAAGATGGAGGTGGATCCTCCCCCCCCCCCCCCCCGAAATACATGTTGGTTCCCCCCACCTTTCTTCCTGAAGCATCAAAGTAGTCTGCAGCTGGAGGTGCATAGTCTGCATTCTGAAACCTGGGTACCGTATTGTATCTCCGGTGCCTTGCTGGTGGGGCCTGCACGCATGCTCAGGGTCTAACCGATCGCCATATTTGGGGTCAGGAAGGAATTTCCTCTCTGGGCAGATTGGCAGTTGACTCAGGGTTTTTCACCTTCTCCTGTAGCATGGGTGTGCTTCGTCTGTTTGGGACATTTGGATCCTCTTTTTCTCAAATTTCCTGTTATTTCAGGCACATCGGTGCGCTCTGGTTGGTCCCGGTCTCTACGTGTAGCTATTGGTGGGATTTCTCTGTGTGCAGGTTGGGGCGTGGCCGGTCCTGGGGGGCTGACCTAGAGGACCCACCCTTGAGGTCCCTTACAGCCGTATGACTCTAAGAATGCAGCCTCAGAAGCATGTGTGTTTGTGCACTACCCACTTGTAAAGACTGTTGTGTGAATGAGAGTCCTGGGGGGTGAGTTTGTAGGGTGTGCGAACACCGGGGGTGGGGGTTCGGTGTTCGGTGTTCGGCCCGTTCAGGGTTCGGCCGAACCTGAAACTGTTTGGTTCGTCCTGTTTGGCCCGAACGGGTTTTTTTGGGGGCAGTTTTCCCTCCCGCTCCCCACTCCAGGCTGCGTGGGTGGAAGGGGCACCGGGGAGCACCTCCGCCCTCACCCTGCCCAGCCTCGTAATTTTTTTTTTTTAATTCCCCCACTCCAGGTATTGCCCTACCTGGTAGTGCCGGGGCTCTGGCCCCGGCTCTGGCAGCAGCGGTGGGTCCGCTGGCGGCGGCGCTCTTGAGCGCTTCAGGCCATTGACGCGGAAGGCCTAGTAGCAGCCTGAAGCACTGCAGGGCGCCGCTGCTTCTGGACCCGCCGCCGGACCCACTGCCAGGCGGACCCACTGCCGGCGGACCCAGGGCTGGAGCCCCGGCACCACCAGGTAGGGCGATCCCTGGGGTGGGGTGGGTTAATAATAAACAATTTTTGATGAGGCTGGGCAGGGGGGAGGGATGAGGGAAAACCGGGTTCCTCCCTGCCCCCGTCCGAACGGGTTCGGTACCCGAACTTTGTTCGGCCAGTTTGGGCAGGGGGGTGGTGGTTCAGATTTGGGGTGTTTGCAAACGGGCCGAACACCCTGAGTTCAGGCCGAACCCCGAACTTCCAAACCGTGTTCGCACATCCCTATGAGTTTGTAAGGACGAAACGTTTCATATGAATGAGCCCACTGAGATGAGTGCAGTCTGCAGCGACTTGTTAATCACGTTGGGGGTTGGCCTCTCACTCAGGTGAGATTAGATGAGGTGATTATTACGAGTCACATAGCAGGAAAGGTGGGGGTGGGTCCAGTTACCCTCTTGATCCTGGTCCACTTCTCTTCTCCTCCTGCCTTTCGATGAGGCTATTTGGGGAATTAAGACAGCGGTGTAATTTGCCACGTCGCCCCACTCTGCCGGCCTGGCTTTCATTAGTTCAATTGGCAGAACTTAAGTGTCTTTGCAGAGGAGATGGACGAGCGTGAAGGCTGCTTTATCAGGAAGAACGAGGTGCTGGGGATTTAAAGTGGCTCATCAGTGGTTTCAGATTTCTAATTATATCTCTTTTAACGAGCACCCATGCTGGCGGAAGGGGCTCCTTTGGGGGCACAGCAGAGACACAGCCAGTTCTAATTACTTCTGACTCTTCATTTCCATGTCTGTGTTAATCCCTCATGCTCCCATGGCCCCCTTTTGTCCCCCCCTGCTTGATGCAAAAGAGGTTTATTATCGAGAGCGGGAGTCTGTTTTCCCTCACCGTCTTTATTGACATTCCTGTTCCATCACGCGGAAGGCCGCAGGAGCAGCGGTATACCTCGCCAGAACTCCGCTGATTTCCTGGGAGCCGCACACTCAGATGTAGAGGTGGACTACCGCTCTTTGGTTGTTATATCGATGGGCAGGGCCTTTATTTGGTGTGAATCCGTGTCACGCCATGGGCTACAGCTGTTTACACAGAATGTGGATTTGACGTAATGGCTTCTATGATTTGTAATAACCGGAGGTGGGGGCTTGTTGCCTTCAGTGGAGTGATGTCATTTTACGCCAGTTGGGAATCTGTCCATCGGCACCAATGGGGCTATATTGATTTACAACAGGTGGAGATTTGGCCCTTTGGCGCCAAGGTGCTATATTGATTTACACACTCTGGGGATCTGTCCCAATGGTATCAGTGGTCGCAATCCCAAGTGGGATCCATGCAGGTCCCGCACGGGATCCGCGTGGCACAATGCAATCCCTAGGGAGATGTGTGCGGTTTGCATGCATGTGCACGTGCGCAAGATGTGTGTAGCATATGCAGGTCATAATATCGTCCCCAATGAGCCTATACTAATTTACACCAGTTGGAGGGCTAGCCCATTGACATCACGAGCATATACTGGTTTACACCAGTTGGCGATCTGGCCAACTGACACCCATCGGGCTATATCAATTTACATCCATTGGAGATCTGGCCCTGCCGACCCCAATGAGGCTATATTGATAGACACCAGCTAGAAATTTGACTCAATGATTTCAGTGGGGTTACATGAATTTACAACAAGTGGGGAATGCAGCATATGCATGACGGTTGGGCTATGTCAATTTACATCAACTGAGGATCTGTCCTCCGTTGCGTGTGCTGTCAGTTTACACCAGATACAGATTTTGCCCTTTGACATCAATGGGGCTACATTGAAATCAGCAAATTTAGTCTAGCTGGTGTAAATCAATGCTGCTATGTTAATTTACATCAGGTAGGATTTGGCCCACAGATGTCAACGGTGCAAGATGAATTTACGTCACCTAGGGACGAGGCTCTGTCTGTCTCTCCAGAAGGACCTGTGATGATCAAACAGCTGTGGAGCCTGCGATCTTGGCGCTTCCTTCTGCTTCCAGTCTAGAAACAAAGAGCTTGGTAGCTAATCTGATGGAGGAAGACGTATTTGAAAATATGCCTCCACCCACGGGTCTCCCAAGGTGGTTTCCTCTCTCTTCAATATCCATCAGGTAACTTGAGAGCTAGCAAGCCCGGGGGCAGTGGGATTGCTTACACCAGCAGCAATACAATCAGTTCCGCTTTCATCTCCCACTGGAGCACGCTACATCAAACACCAATTGATATAGTGTGGGCAGCTGCTTTCGGCCAGGGACTCCCATTTTTAGCACTAGCTCTGCCCTCGCCACCAATCCGAAGTCCGGGGTTGTCTCTCTTCCAAAACCCACCACTGTGTTGTCTCCTATTCGGTTTGCGATCCACCTTAACCCCCAATGCGGTGGGGACGGGTCGCCGCGAGCACTTTACACCGATGCTTCGTTCTCTGCACTGGTTGGCTATTATCTTCTAGGCCCAATTCAAGGTACTGGTGATGACCTATAAAGCCCTAAATGGCCTGAGACCAGCTTATCTGGGGGACTGCCTCAGGCCCCGGATTGCACTGTGTCCCCCGCGGTCGGCCGGGGACGCCCGACTCGAAGTCCCCCGGGTTTCCTGGGTGTCGACGATGGGGAGGGTGTTTTTGGTGGCCGCTCCCAGGCTGTGGAACACCCTCCCAATGGAGGCCCGCCTGGCCCCAGACCTCCCCTCTTTCCAAAGACCGTGTAAGACCTGGCTGTTCCGCTGGGCCTTTGGAGAGGGAGACGGGTAGGGCGGGTTGGGTTGGGGGAGAGGGAATTCTGCCCTTTTAGTTCTTTTTATCATGTTAATGTTTTTAATGATATTTTATGTGTGTTTTTATTGTTATGCTTATGCTTTTTGTAAGCCGCTCTGAGCTGTTCTGTGAGCAGGAGGAGGCGGGATAGAAAAATAGCTAAATAAATAAATAAATAAATCTTTCTTGGCAGTACTGCTGCCTAGTCAATCAGCTCCTATCTGGTACTGGATCACGTTGGGTGTTGCCAGGTGTAATGATAAATCCTTGGAAAATAATCTATTCCACGCTGAAATTGTTGAACTCATAGCTACTTGAACAGACAACATGTTGTAGGTTCGAGGAGCTCCTGGACATTCTCCTCTCTCCAGCTGTTGCCCAGATGATCTCATGTTTCTATGATGGCCCAGATTATCACAGACCAGAATTGGGGCCGTGTGCTTATCTGTGCATAACAATGGCTTTGTGATCATCACAGTTGCATGTTGGCTATGGGTATGATTTCTAGGGAAGTGAATCTGTAATGTTGTCTATTAGTTACAAAAATGAATGGTGCCCCATTCGTTTTCGTAACGAATGTAACAAATACGGATGAATAAGCAAACAATGGTGGTTTGCTTTCATCCGTATTTGTTTTAAAAAATAAAATTATAGTTTTAAAAAAAATGGTGCACGCACAAAATGGCCTCCGGGGCAATCCTGCGCATGTGTGTCCTTTTCCAAAATGTTGCCAGCAGTGTTGGCACCATTTTGGGAACTGCCCTAGTGGCCATTTTGCGCATGCGCAGCCATTTATTTATTTATTTATTTATTTTAAAAGTAATTTTACAAAACAAACCCCTCCCCCAACACTGTGCACATGCACAGAATGGCCACTGGATCAGTCTGCGCATGTGTGCTCTTTTCCAAAATGGCGCTTGCCGCTGATGCTGCTGGGGCCACTCTGGAAAAGGACCGTGCGTGCAAAGAACAACCTTCATGGCTGTTTTGCAGCTGCACCGTGATTTTTGTAGTAATGACTTTTTAATTTTAAAAATGAACCCCATCCCAAAAATTGTAGGGTCATTTATGAAAACCCCTGAAAATGAAGGAGCTTTTGTAAACGAACCTGAAAACTGAAACGAAAACCTGATCCGTAGTAATTGCATATTGGGTAGTGAGTTTGCACTAGTGAAGGTAATGCCCACTAGGTGTTTAACACTGAAAATGAGTATGTCTGGTAACACCGATTCTGGATGAATGCATTACATTTTACCTGATAAAGACCCAATCATGGGAATACACGGGGTAACCATTGTGTGTGGCAGTCACTTTTCTGATAATTTTGGGATGATTTTGCAATCCGCTAAATGGGAAAGGTTGAGCGGCGCGGCTTTATGGTATATATTGGGTTTGGGGGGTGGGATGAGTTTTCCCCTCCTTTTATATGTTGTTTTAATGTTGATGTTTTTAGTAATTGTAAGCTGCCCCAAGCTGCCTGTGGCAGGAGGGGCGGGGTAGGAATTTTAAAAAAAATAAATATTACTTAGACAAAAAACCTTCAGTTTAAGAAGCTTGTTAAGGCGACATTACAAATTATACTCAAACATTAACATGACAGTAAATTGTATGTTAAGGCAACTTTATTAAATATGAGACCAATCTATACATTTTTCTTTTCTTATTCATTAATAAAAAAAATAATGACAACTGAAATTAAGCTGTATATGTGTAGTATGGTGACTGAACAATACTTATACATGATGAGGAATGTATACAGTTTAATTTCAGTTGTCGTCATTCTTTTTTATTAACGAATAAGAAAAGAAAAATTGGTCTGATATTTAATAAAGTTGCCTTAACATACAATTTACTGTCATGTTAATGTTTGAGAATAATTTGTAATGCCACCTTAACAAGCTTCTTAAACCGAAGGTTTTTTGTCTAGGTAACTTGCCCTTCTTTTGAAACTGAATAGTTTTGTTAAGGCATAAGCTGGCCCCAGACACAAAAATACCGCAGGTGCTCACAGGCGCTCACCCATCCCCCCCACATGGAACAACCTGGTTTTTTCACAGGTTTCCTGTGCAGGGGTGATGGGTGGAAGGTGTGTGTTACACAGTAGCGCACAAGTGACTGCTTTCATATGAGATGCACTCACCCATGCCACCATGTGGCTAGGGTGCAAGAAGTCAAGATGGGCCCCTCTCTTCGTGTCTCGCTGGTGAAGGGGCGGCTGGTGGGTTTTGAAGTTGGAGGGGCAGGAAGGCTGGCGAGCCTAGGGGCGGAGCCAGGGCAACGATAGGCGGAGCCAGGGCAACTGTAGGCGGCATAACCCAGCAGCAAGGAGTTTCCAGGGTTTATTATTATTATTATTATTATTAAACATTTATAAAGTGCCAGTTGCAAAACCTGGCACTGTACAGAACATACAATCAGACGCGGTCCCTGCCTGTGGCTTACAATCTAAAAGACAAGGAGGGGGAGACAAGGAGAGGGGACAGAGGGAGAGACATGGGAGAAGACAAACAAAAATTCAGGCAGATGCGAAGTCTCAGGTGCGTGTACTTGGCTTGGTTATGAGGAGGTTGGTAGCAGCAGTCAGCAGAGGAGGGCTGACAGTAAGAGCAAGGGGAAAGACTAGAGGGCATTGGGAAAGGCAGCATGGAAAAGGTGGGTCTTGAGGAGGGATTTGAAGGAGCGGAGGGAGGAGGCAAGGCGGATGTTGGCAGGGAGGGAGTTCCAGGTATGTGGGGCAGCGAGGGAGAAGGGACGAAGGCGGTTGGGCAAGCAGGAGAAACGAGGGAGAGTGAGGGGGAAACAAGGGAGAGTGAGGGTTAACATTGGATGGGGTCAGTATAATGTATAGATAGAGACTGGCAATGAGATTATGCGGGAATAAATACTTGTTACTGAATGGGTCGATTTACCAGTAAGAATATATGTAATCCCGCGTGTTTGAACTGACTGGAACATCTTGTGTTGGCTCTTATGGCCTTTCTGCCCTATAGACATTTTGGGTGATTTCAGACGTGACGGGGATTCCCCGCTGGGATCACTCCGGCACGTCCAACAGATGTGCCGGCTGATCCCGGCGGGGAATCGGGGAGGAAGTGGGGCTGCGCGGTGCCCTGCCCCCCACTCTCCCACGCCGTCTGCCCCCTGGGGAGACGGGCGGGTGCCGCGACCAATGCGGCCTCAGCGCCTGCCCGAATTGACCACGCCCCGGAATCCCGCCGGGGATTCTGGAATGTGGTTAATGTCCAGACGGGACGATCCCCTTCATGAAACTAGCCATGAAACTTCTGCGTTTGAGGGGATTATTTTTTTGACTCTGCTAGGTTCCAAGGCACATCCAGCTGTTGCAATTAGAGCTGCAACCGGGCACCCGCAAAAATGGGTAACCTGGTGATCCTGGGGTGCTCAATACATCCTACTTGTGCCTGAATGCGGCCTGACAAGCTAGCCGCACACTCCTTGGGCTGACTCGAAATGTTTGTTTGCTTTCCTCTGTTTTCATTTTAAAAATAAAAAGTAAAAAATAAAATGATTTAAAAAAAACACAACCCGGTGCATGCACAAAATGGCCACTTGGGCGATTCTGCGCATGTGCAGCCCTTTTCCAAAATGGTACTGGTAGTGTTGGCATCATTTTGGAAAAGGGCTGTGCATGCACAGAACTCCCCCTGGTGGCCATTTTGCACATGCACAGTAATTTTTTAAAAAAAATATATTTTTAATGTAAACACAAAGTATAAATCACTGCACATGCACAAAATGGCCTCGCTCCCCGCCCCACCCTAGCTCAGAAAAAGCCAAGTAGGAAGACCCTGGCTCAGCTGAGAAGCAGCCAGGGAGGAGAAGTGGCCGGGACTTAGAGGAGTAGCCAGGTGGTGTGTCAGCCTAGGGAACTGCGGGTGTGGACGGGAGCCAGGATCAGCTTCCCAGGGCGTCCCAGGAAGTCTGGCAATACCCACATTTTCGGGGCATCCAGGCCCCCGATGTGGGCAGGGTAAATCCATCAGGTGCCTGAAAATGCAGGTATTAGGTAGTCAATGTGCTACCCTCTGCATCTCTAGTTGCAATGTCTATCTGCCGGCCTGACAGAGCTGTTTTTGGTATCAGCCAGCTGACCGAGGGCTGATTTATTCCATATCGTTATTGCTGTTTCATAAGTAATACGGCAGTCTTAGTCCACTTGCACTGTATCTCCCAATGAGACAGCTCATGCAGTTACACAGAAATAGTACCTCTGCTTAATGCATTAGCCGCCTTGGGTTTTAATGCCTATGCCTCATTCTTATCTTAGCTAGCGGTCGTGTTTTTTAAGTCTGATGTGCACGCTTAAGGGCTTGCACCAGCGGTCCTGTGATTTAGAACTGAAATGGATTGCTAAATTCTGTAACGGCGGTTAATAACCAAAATTCCAGATAGTGAATCGGCCAATGGGTCAGTAGCCACACACCACAGCTGTTAACAGAAATCCTTATTAACACCACTTTATATGGGTGTGTGCAGCTGGGTTCGTTTTAATTAGTTACGGAAACGAATGGAGCCCCGTTCATTTTTGTAACTAAGGTAACAAAACCGAATGAACGTGCAAACAATTATTTGTTTGATTTCATTCACTTTCATTTTAATTTTTTCGTTTCATTTATTTAAAAATAAATCACCGTGCATGAGCAAACGTACCACTGGGCCCGTTCTGTGCATGCATGGCCCATTTCCAAAATGGCACCAACGCTGCCGGCGCCATTTTGAAAAAGGCTTCACATGGCCAGAACTTCTGTCTGCCCTCTTCTGCAGACTGCTGCAACCAACCTGATTGTAACCAAGCCAAACACACGCACCTGAGACTTCACAGCCGCCTGAATGTTTGTTTGTTTTCTCCCTTGTCTCTCCCACTGTCCCCTCTCCCTGTCTCCCCCTCCTTGTCTTTTGGATTGTAAGCCATATAGGCAGGGACCGCGTCTATTTCCTGAGCTGCCTGTGGTTGGAGAGGGTAGGATATAAAAGTTTTAAATAAATAAATATACCAAAATACCATTTTTGTCCTGATTTCTTCCTGATTTTGTTCTAGATTAAGCCATTATTTTGGTTTTGGGGATAATTCAGGTACCCAAACAAAATGACAACCAAAGTTTTGATTTCTTGACTGCTTTAACGGTATTCAGGTACCGATTTGGATACCCGAAAGGTATCCACGGGTACCAAATCAAGTACCTGTTTCAGCTCCAAGTGCGATGTCATGGCCATCAGTGGGCGCCGGGCGGTGTGGGGAAGACGGCGTCACCATGACACTTGGTCTCACAAGATCCTGACTACGTTTGGGTCCAGCCTTGGGTTAGGCCCAATTGCACCAACCTCACATCCATCTCTGGTCCAAATTGTTGTCCTGGGAAGGGCTTTAGTTTGAGAGCCAGAGCAATCGGCAGCATGTACCGAACTACAGCCTTTAATAAGCAGGAAATGTGCTACCTTTATGGAGCTTTGATGGATCCATTATTCTGTCCCTTATTGAAATGATGAGCGTAAAAGAGATTTCAGAGGCAGGACCTGGGCCTTGAAGTGACAAATAATTTAAGATGGTAATTAGCGGGCACAAAGTGCTAGCGTTTTTTTTTTTTTAAAAAGTCCATTTCAATTTAATTAGACTGGCTTCTTTCATAGTACGGAGCGCACTCTGCGTCCCCCGAAGGCATAGGATTTTTCTGATGCTGCTAAAAATACAAGGGAGGCAACGGGGCTGCCTTACAGTCTGATTTCCTGGGGACAGCAGTAGGAAGCAACCCTGGTCGCTACAAGAGAGAGATTAGCAAAGGCCTTTTACAAATTTCATTTGCCCTGAGAACCACAAACATCTTGAAGCTGGAACGTTTCATAATAATAATAATAAATAATAAAAAGAGAGTATGAGGGAGAAAGAGAGAAGATTTTTTGGATATTTTTAGGTTTTGGGAAGCTCACAAGAGATCGCCAGTGTTCTTCCCACATGAAAGGGATCAACAGGTAGCTGTGTAACCACAGCTTTCTGTTGCTTTAATTCCTTAATGAACAGAGCTGCCGCTCACAGGCGGCGAAATACTAATCTGAAAGGCTGCGGGTGCCATAGTTAGGAGACTAGCTCCGAATTCTGCAGTGGTTAGGGATGTACAATTTGTTTTTCATTTTTTGGTTACTAAAACAAATGAAGCCCCATTTGTTTTAGTAATTAAAACACAAAAAACAGGTGTATCAGCAAACATTTGCTTTCATCTGTTTTCATGTTAAAAATAAAAATAATTAAAAAAACACCCCAACCCTCTCTGTGAATGTGCCAATGGCCACCGGTGCATGCACGCCCTCCCTCATGATTATGATCCTTTCCTTTTTATTCTCTATTCCTTTTTCAATCATGCCTGCATTCGGTTTGCCCAAGCTTAGAGGTGCCCCCTTTCAATCCAGGCGACCCCGTTTTCCTAGGGCTTCCAGTTCTCATGTCTCAGGGCAGTGAATCAAAAGCTGGACCTTCTTTCACCCCCACACATACACTTTCCCATTCAGCTTGCTGGCTCTCTCAACAGGGCTCCTCGCCTCCCTGCCACGTGTCCTCAGAGCCCTAACATCCCTCCAGGGCTTCCCGTCTCTCCGCAGGCTGCCCTGGGCTTCTAAGGCCTTCGTTGGCCTGAGGCCTTGCCCCTCAGGGCCTTCCCAAACCCCCTTTGTCCTTTCCCTAGGTGTGGTCCAGGTTCTCCTACACTTGCTGATGTTCCTGTCCCCCTAGCCGCTGTTACCTTCCTGGCTTGTCTCTCACCCAGGCCTAGGGGTTGCCTTGCCCTAAGCTAGGGGCACCCAGGTGGTTCTGCTCCACTGACTAGCCCCTGGGGTTAGGGTGTGGTTGCTGGCTCAGTCATCACCACATTGCACATAGAATCATAAGAATTCAAAGGGACCTGCGAGGTCATCTAGTCCAACCTCTCATTCAGTGGAGGAAATCCACAGCTGCCGCATCCCTGACAGATGGACGCCCAGTCTCTGTTTGGAAACCTCCAGCGAAGGAGAGCCCACCACTGCCCTAGGCAGTGTCTGTTCCACTGTCGAACAGCTCTTACCGTTAGGAAGTTCTTCCTAATGTTTAACCAAAATCTGCTTTCTTGTAATTTGAGTCCATGATTTTTAGTCCTGCCTTCAGGGGAAAGAGAGAACAAGTCTTTGCCATCTTCTGTGTGACAGCCCTTCAGATAGTTGATGACTGCTATCGTGTCTCCTTAGCCTTCTTTTCTTTAGGCTAAACATACCCAGCGCCTTCAACCTTTCCTCATAGGACTTGGTTTTCAGACCCGTGACTCTCTGTGTCGCCTTCCTCTGAACCCGTTCCAAGTTGTCGATGTCCTTCTTAAAGTGTGGTGCCCAGAACTGGACACTACTCCAGATGAAATCTGACCAGCACAGAAAAGAGTGGAACTGTTACTTCACGTGACTTGGACACTCTGCTCCTGTTAATGCAGCCTAAAATTGCATTAGCCTTTTTAGCCGCTGCGTCACACAGCTGACTCATGTGTTTGTGATCAACTACAACCCCGAGATCCTTTTCACATGTACTGCTGCCAAGCCAGGCATCCCCCATCCTATACTTGTGCATTTGATTTTTCTTACCTAGATGCAGAACTTTACATTGAGCTCTATTGGATTTCATTTTTGGCCCAGTTTTGCATGCCGTCAAGCTCATTTTGAATTTTATTTCTTTCTTCTAAGGTGTTAGCCATTCCCCTCCCAGTTTTGTGTCATCTGCAAATTTTATAAGCATTCCCTCTACTCCTTCATCCAAACAGTACCAGGCCCAGAATATAGCTCTGTGGCATCCTGCTTGTTACCTTCCTCCAGACTGATGAGGGGCCATTGATAAGCACTCTTTGGGTAGTAGTACGGTTCTTCAACCAGCTGTAAATAGACCAAATGGTAGTATGACATACCCCACATTTTACCAGCTTGTCAACAAGGATATTGTGGGGGAATTTGTCAAATGCTTTGACACTCTCCTTTCCTGAGCCCCTTGGCCCTTTCCTTGGGCAAGCTCAGGGTTCTCATCCAACCTCCCCAGCAGGGTGACTCCAGCTGACCGAGGCGCTCCTCACCCTGCTGTCTCCAAGCTGACAATAAGTGACTGGGCTTCTGTTCTCCATCTTAAGCACCAGCCAGGTCATGTGACTCACCCACTTCTGGTCATGTGATCTCTTGTTTACACAATGCCGGTTTAACCCTTCTCTGCTTGGTTAGCACAGTGCTAAGGCACTATGGGCTTCCGTTTGAGATGGCTTGCCTATAGCACTCTGCGACACTCCCATACACCCCATAGCTTTCACTGTCATCTACCCTCAGTATGTATGTATATGTATATGACAACAAGTAATAATGTCACTCACCCTCAGTGGAAGTGGGGGGAAATTCTTTGTTCTGCCGTTTAATAATAGTTGTAACTCATCTGCATTTCCTGATTTTGGAGTGAAAGTTCCATGCCATATGTCCATATAAATCCCAATCATGGAGCTTTGTTGGCCAAATCTTCCGGAGAAGTTCATTTTCTAACCCATTTTTGCCTGGCAGCTCCCACTGTGTCCCCTGTTGTTAGATTTTTCTGAAGAACTTAACAACTAGCATCTGTTGAAAGACCATCTTCCAGTTTTAATGCTGAGACAGTTGATACCCAGGGGTAATATCCACGTTTTTGAGAGCACTGTTTTAGGTATCCGAATCGGTACTCCAAAACCTGAAATTTCAGTTAACGATTTTTCAAGTACCTGAAATTACTTCCAAACCCAAAATAATACCAGAAAATATGCCGAAAGCTGGGACAAAATTGGGATGAAAAAAGAAATAGGTATTTTAATATACTGCTTGTCAGTAGCTGGGTGTTTTGGTAAACTGGTTGTTGGTATTTTGGGTACCCAATCAAAAACCAGTTTGGGTACTGAAAAGTACCAAAAATATTCTGTTCAATTCAGATAGTGGAAACCCGATGAGTATATCTGTTTTTACGGGTACTCATTTCAGCCCTAACCAAGACCCTTTTAGAAAACTAATCGTGGACACTGTTTGTTAAAAAACCCACATGCAGAACCAAGTTCCTGAAGAATGAAAAGAGCACATGCCTTCATGTGCCAGCCAGTGAGGAGAATAGTATCCACTGATGCACTTGGTTATCTTTATGTTAGAATTACTCTAGAATTACTGAGAACTTGGCATGCTGAGTGCCACTAACTGCTCTTCTTGCCCCGGCAAAATGGCTTTTATTAACAGCTCGCGGTAATTTGAGCTCTCAAATACATCTCAACAAGGTGTAATCTTTCCTGAAAATGGCATGTTCTCTTTGTTATTACACCAGCCATTCTCTGATCTGAAACACTTAGGACAATACTCGTTTGATGGAGTCTATTAAGCATGATATTTTTGGATGTGGAACAATGGCTGTCGTTAAATGTTCCCGGGGCCGATGGTTTACAAAAGCGTCACACGGGGGAAATGGTCCTGAGAGCCAGAAACACGAAGGAGCTGATTGTTACCAATTTATCTCTGGATGGAATTGTCTTGTTCTCTGGCCAGAATCTATTACCACGTCACATTCATTTTATGAGAGCGGAGACGTGAAATTAAAAAGGGCAGGCAAGTAGGGACAACCTTAGAGAGCAGAAGTTAAAGCCTTTGCTGTTTGTACAAAGAGAAGCATGTTTCTCCTCCCACAACACGCAATTAACCTGTAGTGCCGGGTTCAAAAAAGAATTTGATAACTTCCTGGGGACGCTGAGTAACGGGCTAGGTGGGCCACTGGTGTAGCGATTTTCGAAGGCTCATCACCCTATGGCAGTTCTGCTGTCCGATGACCACTGAAGTTGAAATGGATTCCAGGAAGAATGGAGGGGAAATCTATTGGATCTATATCAGAATTTAAAATGGTGGTTTGGGTAGTGAGTTGAAAGTGGCGGTTTCGTTAATAACCAATGATCGGTGTCAACTCACTACCCAAACTGCCATTTTCAGATCTGGCATAGATCCAGTAGATTTCCCCTCCGTTCCTGGTGCCCTAGTGGTTATCCATTCTTGTTATTCCATTTCAGTTTTTTGGTTTGGTTATTTCGTTATGTTCAATTCTTTTGGTATTTCGGTTCTGTTGTTTCGACAATATTTGCACTGTTGTGCAGGCAGAATTGCAGAAGGTGGTGCAACCCAAATGAAAAAATGAAGAAGAAACCAAACTACCCAAAACCAGAACCGCAGTAAACCTCAAACAAAATACCTAAAACATTTGATTTATGAGTACGCATTATGGATGGCTATAGCCGTTTTGCAGGTACTCGTTTTATAGGGGTGTGCAATTCGCTGTTTTTAAAGTTACTAAAACAAATTTGTTTTAAACTATTTCTTTTATTTATTAATTCATTTGTTTTATTTCAATTTATAGACCACCCTTCCCTGAGGCTCAGGGTGGCTTACAATCATAAAAAAAATTTAAAACCAACAAGAAAAAGGGCATAGGAGGGCCAGGCTCTGGGCTTTCGGAAGGTAATGGTCCAACCACAACAATAGTATTGTAACAGCACCGAGAATCGGAACCCCTGTCTCCAGGTTGGTGCAAAACATCAAAGCCTCATGTGTCTAGCCAGATATTATCTGGGAACACTTTCAGACATGCTGCCCCCCCCCCCGGTGCATATTCTGGTTTCGGGGGCGGGGGGGGAATGCACAGCCAGAACATGCGCGGGGATTGGCCGGTTTGAAAGCCCACCCCCACACGGTTTTGCCGTCAGAGACACACAGGGATGCAGAGCTCAATTTCCTGCTCTGCATCACTGTGCATCTCTACCGGCAAAGCCGCGTGGGTGGGTGTTGGCCAATCCCCGCGCATATTCGGGCTGCGCATTCCCCCCCGCAGTCGGAATATGCATGGGGGAGGGGGGGGGGAATGTCTGAAAGTGGCCTCAGATAGGTCTATGTTTGTCAGGGCGGCCATGAATTCCTGCTCCGCCCCTGAAAGGCTGGCCTCGGCGTGTATGATGAAATCACCTAAGACAATAAGTCTGGGTTACTTCAATATCATCTCTGAGATCAGCTTGGCTAGAGCAGTTCAGGAATCAGCTGTGTAGCGGGGTGGTCAGTACACCAAGAGGATTCCCAGTCTATCCCCAGCCAAATCCAACACAAGGTGGACAGTGGTCGCACTCTATATCAGACGAGATAGGCACCAGATACCTCCCAAAGGCCAAGCTGTCTTTATGGATCACAGCCACTCCTCCCGGCCCCTGAACCAAGACTGATGCTGCACAGCACACCCAGCTGGCACCATCTGGGATGATACTGGCCCAGATGCTTCATCCAGCTAGGTCTCTGTAATGCATAAGAGGTCAGCAGCCTCATCCTGAATCAGATCATGGCTGGTACAAGTTTTACCACCAACCTCGCATTAAGCAGCATCAGTCTCAGATCAGGGGTAACTAAAGTTTTAGTGACTAACGCCGCTTTCAGACCTCCCCCCCTCCCGGTGCTTATTCTGGCTGCGGGAGGGAATGTGCAGGATCGGCTGATCTGTAAGCCTCCACGTGGCTTTGCCAGCAGGCACGCGCAGGGATGCAGAGATGGATTTCCTGCTCTGCGTCCCTGTGCGTGTCTGCCAGCAAAGCTGCATGGGGGGAGCTTTCAGAACGGGCGGTGCCTGCGCATATCCTGGCTGCGCATTCCCTCCTGCAGCCAGAATATGCATGCATGGAGGGAAGGTCTGAAAGTTGTCTAAAGATCTAATTAAAGATCTAAAAAACTAGAAACTTAGTTACTAGAGTAGCTACAGATCCCCAAACGAATGAATAAGCAAAACAACATTTGCTTTTTTAAATTAATTTTTGTTTAAAAATAAAAGATAATAAAAAAACATTTTAAAAAAATCATTGTGCATGCGCACAAAAGGCTGCCAGACCATTCTGCGCATGTGTGCCATTTTCCAAAATGGCGGCAGGATCGTCACTGCCATTTTGGGAAGAGGGCATCCAGTCTGCGCATGCACAAAATGGCCACTTTGGATGTTCAGCCTGGCTGCCCTTTTCCAAAATAGCGGCAACACAGCTGCTGCCATTTTTGAAAAGGGGGCGCATGCGCAGAATGGTCCGGTAGCCATTTTGAACATGCACATTTTTTTTTGTTTTGTTTTTCATTTTAAAAATAGTTTGTATATGAAAAATATTACAAAAACAAATGGATTTTTAACAACCCCCCCAAAACAAATGGCTTTTTAAAACAAAAATAAAAGCTAAAACAAAAATGAATGAGGCCCCTTCTGCACACCCCTATCATTTCAGCTAGAACTGAAACTCATAGTAAATTCTGTATTCACAAAATATTATTAATATGAAATAAGGGAGCACTTGACAGCTCTACAGCCTGCAGGCACAAACAAACAAGCTTTCACTTAGCCTGAGTCCCATCTTTGTCCCCTCTCCTTGCAAACCACGTGCTACCCTGGTACGTGATCGAACACAGCTCAACATCTAAGGGGCAAAGTAGTTTTTGCTATTTCAGACAGTAAAAGAGCACAATGCCCTGAGCTGCCTCCCTCTTGCCTACAGAACCAAAGCTTCAGGAGAATGTCCCCATGGTAGAATGAGCCTGAAGGAAAATACTCCCTACTGTTTGCACGTGTCTAAATATTGATTCTGACCATGAGATTATTATTGATCACCTGCCTAAAGGCAAGCAGATCAAAAGTAAACAATAAATAAATGAATAAGGGAGAAGCCAGAAGGAGGTTTCTGTTCTTTGACGATGTGGGGGTGTCTGTTTTGGGGAGCTCAATGGGGCTGTGGGATGTCTGTTTTATCCGATTCTATGGGGCTATGGGATGTCTGCCCTATGCGGTGCTGTGTTCTGTGGGTCTATGGGGCTGAAGTACCTATTCTATGGGGTCCAATGGTATTGTGCTCGTGGGTGGAAAATGAAATTTACTACTGTACTGGTGACTCTACAGCCTCCTGATTTTTCTTCACCAATTGAATGGTTTCAGTAAAAGGTCAGTCTAGAAAGAGCCGTTGTTGTTGTTAGCTACAGTTTCTAGGAACTGCTCTGAATCAAGAAACAATATGATTCTGCTAGTGAATAAGTCCTGAGGGTTAGAGCCATGATCTACATATTTATGATCACCCCCCCTCATCGTCCATTGGGATGATGCATATCATTTATACAATGAGCGTGTTTAGATTCATTCCAATTCACAGCCATCAAAGGCGGCTGACTATGACCAGCCACATGGACTCTGGAAAAGATAGTCTTCGCTTCACTGGAAATGGAACTGATCTGAGGGAAGGATGCAGGGCCGCATGATTTGAGCATGGGTGGAGAGGGCCTTGCAACAGGGCTCCAAGGTGACAGGGATGATTTATATTATCAATGTTGATAAGGGCAACGTGATGCATATAGGGGAAAATAATCCTCACTATACATGCATAATCTGGGCGCAACTAATCAAGCAAAGGATTTGGCGTCATTATGGATATAGACATCAGTTCAGGGTGTGGCAGCAATCAAAAAGGCAAACTGAATGCTAGCTATTATTGTAAAAAGAATAGAAAATAAAAGGGAAAGTATCATAATTCTGCTGTATAAATATTTGGCGCGACCCCCACCTTGAATCTTGTGTGCAGTTCTCGCCGCTCCATCTCACGAAAGATATGATAGGATTAGAAAAGGTTCAGAGAAGGGCAACAAGGACGATAGAAACGATGGACCGACTTCCATACGAGAAGAGACCGAACAGCTTAGGATGTTTAGCTTGGCGAAGAGGTGATTAAGGGGAGATAGGACAGAAGTTTATACAATCATGAGTGGCAGCACGGAGAAAGTATATAGGGAACGGTTGTTTGTCCTTTCCCACAATAAGAGAACAAGGGGAAACTCTTTGAAGTTAAATGGCAGCAGATTTAAAACAAATAAAAGAAAGTACCTTTTCACACAGCGGACAATGTGGTTGTGGAACGCATTGCCACAGGAGGCAGTGAAAGCTAAGCCAGCACCATAACTAGCTTCAAATAGAAATTGGATAAATTCTTAATCGGACAGTGTTGTGTCTTACTGCGTTTTCCTGGCCGTGTTGCTTTAAGGCTTAATCTTCTTTTCAGCACTGCTGAAAAGCCCCACCAGTTTTACTGCAGTACCTCACACGATTTCCTGCCCTAGTGGTTGTTATGGGAGCTGTTGCAGTTAACGCTTTGGACTAACAGTAGGTGTGTCTAAATATGGTATGTTTGTTTGCACAACGTTAGTATAATTAATAAGTGTTAGTTCACCCACGGGCTGTGCAGCATTTCCTTGTGGCTCACAACACAACATTGGCGACGAAGGTGGGATCCTTTGTCTGGTAGAGCTATCCTAGTTGTGAGAGCCACACCCTGAGCCAGACTGTTGTTGCAAGTTCGTTCTTTCTTTCCCCCCCCCCCCCTTCTTTTCCTTGAAATGGCTGCACTAGGCCACATAGAAGAGTTTGATGTGAGCCAGCCGGCTTCGTGGGACTCTTTCGCTGTCCTATTCTCTGGAAGCCAACAAAGCAGACAGCCCAGAGCAGAAGCGTGCAATCCACCTTACAGTCTGCGGGGCCAAAACCTTTGCTATAGTTGTTTCCCTCACAGCTCCTGCGTTACCAAGCACCAAGTCCTATGATGAACTGGTTGCTCTGCTAAAAGCACACTTCTGCCCAAGACCATCTGTCATCCTGCAAAGATTTCATTTTTTAAAAACGGGACCAAAAGACACCTCACGTCGCTGAATTCTGTGATTTTGGGGATCTCTTGGATGGGCTACTTCGCAATCGCCTCATCTGTGGGGTTCAAGACGAAGCAATCCGACGTTGCCTGCTCTCTGAACCAAATTTGATCTTGGCTTCTGCGCAGGAAAGGGCCTTGGCAGCTGAAGCAGCGTCCCACAATGGGAGGGAAATCCGCCAGGTGCACTCCACTAGTGTCCAGTTGCTCCAGAAAGATCAAGAAGCGTATAATTACCAGCAAATTCAGCGGCTTAGAACCGTGTCTCCTAAACAAACTAAATTACGAACCTGTTTAAGTTGTGGCGGACAGCATCGACGAAGTGATTGCAGGTTCAGGAATGCAGAGTTTCATGCCTGCAAGAAGAAAGGCCATATAGAGAGGGCCTGTCGCTCGAGAACCAGCTCCGGAAGACAAAAAGAC
Organism: Sphenodon punctatus; assembly: GCA_003113815.1. NCBI lineage: Eukaryota > Metazoa > Chordata > Lepidosauria > Sphenodontia > Sphenodontidae > Sphenodon > Sphenodon punctatus. Next base: position 3,627,794 of record QEPC01012679.1, on the reverse strand, counting down.
TGTGACACATGTACACACTCCCAAACCATTCACAGGGTAGAGACCTCCCCTGAGCGTTAAGTACAAAACCTGTATCTTGTTCAAAATGTGGGTGAGGTGAAAACTAAAGGGTCAGAGACGATTGCAACCATACAAATAAACGGGCAAGAGTGAAAAATGGAAGTCGATTCAGGGTCTGGACTTTCACTTATACATTAAAAAACTTTTCTCCAATTCTTCTCATATGGAATTCAATAGAAGACCAGCCAGACTGGGTTAGACTAATGGTCCATCTACCCCTGGATCCTGTCTCTGGATGCAAAGGTGTGCAAAACAGTGTAGAGCAGAGGAGACAAGCGCCCCTGTTCCCATATTTCTGGTACGGAGGACACTCCTCTAATTAATTTTGTCCCCCTAATCTTAAGGGGCAGGGCTTTTGTGGTGAAGGGGGCAGAGCTAGCCCCCTGTCAGGCTGAAGAGTTGCTACTCCACTTTTGGCTAGTACCAAATGCCTCAGAAGAAAATACAATCATCCTTTATCGTTGCATGCCTTATTTTATCCCTCTGTAAAATGGAGCTATCATTTATAAGGAGCGGCCTAACTGAGTTAGACCAGTGGTCCATCTTAGCCCGGTATTGTCACAACCTGACACGGCGGCAAGGTTTCAAATTTGGCTCTCCAGGGTTCCCAGCAGAGGCCTCACCCAGGCGTGCCAACTGAGACCCTCCAGGATCCCCGGCAGAGGCCTCACCCAGGCGTGCTACCTGAGATCCTGAATCGGAGATGCTGGGGATTGAATCTGGGACCTTATACATGCAAAGCATCCATGAATTTCAGTGTGTGCAATTTTTCTCTGCTGCGCATTGCAAGAAGACACCCAACAATGTTGCGAGTCAAAAAGGGGGATTAATATTTATTTCCTTGTTTGCTTAAAAAGCAAACATTTGCCTGACATGCTCTGAGCCAATCCAGGATGTTAATTATCACTTACCGCCGCGCCAGGCTGCCCATAATCTATCCTTTGCCTGTGCAGCCCAGTGCGCTCAGATCAGCTAATCCAATATTTGGATGACAACCTGACTGGCTAGCATGCAGGAATTAGATGAAACCAAATTGCCTAGGAGCCTGTGGGGGGAAGAGATTCTTCTAGCCTCCCGTGTTTATTGCAAATGGAAAGAGTAGGATTAGATTTCATTCGCAAAATAACGCGCACCCCCCCCCCAACAAAATCTCCTCTCGGCCTGACAACTAGGTTTTTAATAACACGGGAATGAGAGTTGGCTTCAACAAGGCTTGTTAGGGGAAGCTGAGATTTTGATTTTCTTCCCAGTACCAGCACCAGGACTGGCCGTACCACAGGGCGATACAGGATAACCGTCCTGAATCCTGCTCTTCTCTCTACTTTGGGGGAACCTGCAATGGCTACTTTTCCCACCGGGGCAGGGTCTGAGGTCCCCACTCCTTCCCGGCAAGGCCCCATGGAGGATGCCCCTGACAGAGCAGAGATACAGGGGGGTGGTACCAGGCACCCCATATTCTGGGCCCTACAAATTCAAGGCCAGCCCTGTCAGATCCAGGCGGATGTTGCGGCCCTGTGTGAAATGATGGTGAGGGAACCCCTCCTAACACGAACACGTGAAGGAGCCAGGCCGACTCCCTCTATAGAAAACACGACCGCAAATGTTTTTGTATTCCTTTTTTGATGTTCAGTAAAATACAATATCCTCTCCAGGGGCTGGGGAGCTTGCCCCGTGGGCCTTCGTTGCTTGCCCCGTGGGCCTTCGTTGCTTGCCCCGTGGGCCTTCGTTGCTTGCCCCGTGGGCCCATGGTTATACATATGCTGTGATTTGTAGTTTACACAGGGGTAACATGTAGTACAGCCACACACCCCAGATTGCCATGAACCCCCCCCCCCCAATAAGGTTCCAGACCTGGTTCCAGACTTCAGGAATCTAAATTTCTGAAAACGGCTGTAGACTTTGTTGCTTTGGGAATGCCACAGGGTGGGGGGGTAGGGATAATACTTGCTTCTCGGATTCTTGCTTGTCTCAACGAGAATGAGGGTTCCTGGCTCATTCTTGCAAACAAGACTGAACCAAGAGTGTCCCTGATTCTCGCTGAGAAAAGTGAGACTTTCGTCCTCCCCCTGCACTTGTTAAAACAAAAGAACGTGTACTCACCTGACTGCCTTTCTGTGAGTTAGGGGCTGCTCTGGGACTCCGTCCTCTCCACTTCTCCGCGGGGGCAGACAAGGAGGCAACTTCTCGGAGGCGGCAGCCGCTTCACAGTAAACAAAATACTAATACTAAAAAAACCACGGTGCAGACACAAAATGGCACTGGGGCCATTCTACGCATGGGCAGTCCTTTCCTAAAATGGCGTCGGGAGCATTGGTGCCATTTTGAAAAAGGGTCGCGCGTGGGCAGAACGGTCACGGTGGTCATTTTGTGTCTGCGCAAAGTAGCTTTTGAATTTTCTCTGGATTCTCACGAGATCGTGGAACGTTACTGAGATCTTGTTGAGATCTCGGTAACCTTTCTCAATTCTCGTTAGAATCTGGCAAGAACCAGAAATGGTTCTTGTTCAAGCCCTACTAGTGTGGAGCCTCTGGTCAAATCCAGCCTTGCAGTTGTTTTTTAATTTGATCCCTTTCTAGTTTCTGGATCTGGCCTGTTGATCTAGTCCCTACGTTCAAGCACTGAGAGAGTAAGCTCCAGGGAAAGGGGTGGAGACGAGGAGACATACTCAAAGAGAGAGGGTAGCTCCATAGCGTAGATCCATGAGCTGAGCCACTCTATCCTGAACAATGACATACCCCTTAAGTACTCATGGCCTATAGTTAAAATGGGTAAGTCTACACAACCCAAACAAAAAACTGAGTCATAACCGATATCCATTTGCACACCATTGGGTATCCGTTTTGGTTATTCCGTTTTGGCCTTTGGGGTTTTTTTGGGCTTGGTTATTTTGGCAATATTTGCCTATACATGCACAGTTACCAAATACAATGCAACGGAAATGCTCCCAAAGCCCACAAAATAACCGAATCCCCGAAAAGCTTGCAACGCAGACAAATGGAAACAGAATAGTGAAATATCGATTATGCGAGTACCTGTTTTTGGTTGCGGACATGGTTTGTGTGAATAATACTGGAAAATAATAAACCCACTACCCGTTTTATCTCAGCCATGCTCTCAATTCCTATCTGACTTTTGGAGATGATGCTAATTTTCCAAGAGGCCAGTGGAAGGGACCAGGGTCCCCACCCCTTCCCTAATGAAATGTCCCTAGACTCCCATGCCAGAAGTGTACTAAATAATGATGCATAGAACCACCCCTGGATAGAAAGCCAAAGAGCTCCAAAAATAATACTCTTAATAACAAGGCAGATTGCTTTCAAATTTGAAAGCCCCAGAGAGCTGGGCTGCCCCTCCCTCCTTCTCCCTCCTCCACAGAGATTAAAGAAGAGATTGTGCAGATCCTGGGCTCAGAGCTGTGTCTGCAGCCGCCTCTGGAATATCAATGATGGGTAGAGAGATAATTAGTTTAGCAATATTTGCTATCTCGGTTGGGAGGCATGTCAGCATCTTAGCTTCCTAGGAACACGGTCTGGTGTGCACCATGCTAACTCAGCTGCCTCCCTCTAATCCTAGTTTTAGGGTGCCTTTAAAGAAGCCTAGCATTTCTTTGATAGGAAGTTCAATCTAGGCTTTATTCTCATGGAACATATTGCTGGGGTGAATGCGTGTGTGTGTTCATGAGTGGTAAATTTAGGGCTGGAATAACCTATGAGAAGTGGTGTAATGGCTAAGTGCTTGGATCAGGAGGGAGGGACTTGGACCAGGAGGGAGGAGGTACCCTGATTCAAGTCTTACCTTAGCCAAAATCTCACTGGGTGACCTTGGGCCAGTCACAATATTCTCTCAGCCTAACCTACCTCACAGGGTTGTTGTGAGGATTAAAAGTTGTGTTATATGTAAAGCGCTCTGAGTGCCATAGCAGGGGGGCACTATATAAAGATTATTATTATTATTATTATTATGTAGCCCTAAGCAAACATACATTCCTGGGTCCCCAGCGTCCACCCACCAGTGGACTCACCCAATGTACCAACAGTAGACTATCCTCTCCCATTGGTGTACATAGTTTATGCTCCCCAACAATTTCTCACCCATGAATTCCACCAATCAGAGGCTGATCCTGGCTGGCCCAAGTGCGGCTAAGAGTTGTAGTTAAGGTTGCCATTTCCCCAGAAGCATGGAACTGAAAAGGGGCGGAGCCACACTGAATAGAGGTGGGCAAAGAGACTTTACAGCCCCTTTCCAACATAGCCACACCCAGGGCCAGCCTTAGAATTTGCGGGGACCAGGGTGAAGACAAAATGTGGGGCCTCTGGTGGCCCCTCCTCCTGGCTCCATCCCCTAAGGGATACCTTCCACAGGGCCCTAGAGGTGGTCATGTTTGGGGCCCTACTAGGAGGAACTGGGGTCCTGCACCCTGCCCTGGTGAAAATAGGTCGCTGTGGGGCCCCTGGAAGTAGAAAAAGTATTGGGGCTCAGGGAAGTCACCTTGGGTCACCCCAGGCATGGTGCTACCCTTAGGAATCTAGGGGCACTGCCCCTCCTGGCCCCCTGCACCTCAAAAAGCATTTTACCTTCAGAAGAATTGTCCCCGGTGCTGGCCGCGCGTTCAGGGGCCGGTGCGGCTGTTTCAAGCCGCTCCGGTGCTCTGAACTTCCTGTTGTGAGCACGCTGTAAAGCCGCGCATGTGTGAGCTTGCTCTTGGGTTTTGCGCATGCGCAAACTGCAAAGCGCTACTCAGGAGCAACCGGGGGTCACTTGCCAGGTCGGGACTTGCAGGGGAGCCTGGGAGGGAACTTGGAGAGCCAGAGCCACTCTCCCTGTGGTAAGGTTGGCCCTGGACACACCCTATTCAGAGTGCAATGGATAGGTACCACAAAATGGGTAAAGTCATCAAATCTACACTGCCGAACCAAAAATGGCTGGTTGGAAAATAATAACCAATAACAGATTGCACTCCATTGGGTTCCATTTCGGTTATCTTGTTTTTGTCATGTATGTTTTTGTTTGTTGATTTGGTTACTTCAGTATTTCGGCCATTTTGTTATTTGGTATCTCATTTCAGCAATATTGTTTGTACTATTGCACAGTTGCCAAAACTGATGCAACCAAAATGGCAAAACAATCGAAAGCTCAAAATAGCCAAAACTGAATAACTGGAAATGTGAAAAGCAAGACAAAACAGAATACGACCCACCCTCCCCCCGGTCCAAAAGTGGATATTTGAACATTCATTTTTCATTGTGGATATTGTTTGGGTACCCAAAGAGCTGTTGAAGAATGATACCCACAAATAATAGACCCACTTCCTGATTCAGCTGTGGTCCTAATGGTCTGCAGGGGGCATGGCCATGTCAGGAAGGGGGTGGGCAAAGGGACTCTCCCATTTCTTTCTGATGGACTTTAGTCCCTTTTGGAATGCTGTGATTAGGGCTGAAACTCGATCTTGTATATCTCAAAAATCTTGTCAAGAAACGGGCTCTCGACAAGATTTTTGAGATCGAGAATGAGCTGAGAATTGGCCATTCTCGACATTGTTCTGGCAGATTCTTGGAAAATTTTAAAAATGCACTGCTCGTGCGCAAAATGGTTGCCACGGCCATCCTGCGCATGCCCAGCTCTTTTCGAAGGTGGCGTGGGCCATGTCGGTGCCATGTTGGAAAAGGCAGCTGGTTCTGTGCATGTGCAGACCAGCTTCCCTTTTCCAAAATGGCACTGATGCGCCCCTCACCATCTCAGAAAAGGTCTGCACATGTGCAGGGTGGCCCCAGTGGCTCTTTGCACATGCGCAGAGCGTTCTAAATTTTTTTTGGGGGGAGAATCTCATGATATCTCAAATCGTTAGCAAGATCTTCTCTAGATCTTGCTGCCTGTTTTCAATCCTTGCGAGAGTCTCGTGAGAATCATTTTGATTTTCGTTTCAGCCCTAGTTGTGTAGTTCTGATGTCATGATGCTCGGCAAGGGACACGACCCAATTAGGAGTATGGAAGAGCCTCTTTGCCTGTCCCTTTCCATCAAAACCCAGAGACTGTGGGTCAAACCCAGATGATGGGTGAGGTAACCTTAGTTGTAATTCTGGCCTGAGGTAGCGGAACTGAGGGAGCATCTTCAGGTCACTGTGCAGAGGGTGGGGGATCCATTATTTTGTCTCCTTCCTACCATGAGTGTAGACCTTTAGACACATGTCTAGTTTGGTTGTATGGTAATCCAGCTCTGAGCAAGTTCCCTCAGGAGTAGTACCCCAGTTAGGAGCCTTCACAAAGCATTTTGCCTTCCATAATGTGTTATCCTGCACAGCGCTCTACAGGAGGTGAAATGCTGAGGTAAAAAACCGGTGCCACTCTGCGGAGAGCTGTGCAAAATGGCGGTTTGCTCTGAGGCAAGTTACCTCAGAGGCAATGAGGCGGTCTAATGGGCAGCAGGAAAGGTTGCCTGGAGGGAGCTGTTCATTAACAAGGCAAATTACCTCGCGTGGGATGAAAATGAGCGTGTGCTGTGTGAATGCACATTCGTTACCAGGAGGCAAGGCCTACCCGCGCTGTGGTAAATGTCATGCGCGGATGAGGCCTTCGGCTTCTTTGGCTGGGCTTCCTCCATCTGTTCCTGCGTTGGATTTCTCTCTAGGAGCAGAAAATTGAATTTGCTCACCGTGAAGCGGTGCCGCTTGTCAAGGGCAGGAGACGGACGTGCTTACAAACTCTTCCCACCCTCGGAATGCCAAGCAGCACCGGTGCCTGAGAAACTGTTTTTAAAAGACGAGCTGGCCCTCGCCTCGTTCCTCCCCCGCCAGCACCATCCAGCCAAGGGGTAGGACTATGATTTTCCAATGAGGAAAGGTGCAGCGAAAGAGAGAACGAAACGACTAAGTATGTGCCAGCTCTCCTAGTACAAAAAACGAGAGGACTGGCAGCATCAGCGTTGTGGAGGGCCAAGACTCGTGTCCCAATTATGGCCTCCTGCCAAAAAAGGCAAAGGGCTGGAGTCTCCCTAAGTGGCAACAGAGCCTCCATCCCCTAAAGGTGGTGGTTTTCTCTGGCTCCCAGCAACACCCCACCTCCAAGAGAGACAGTGACTATGCCAGGAAGGACGTTTTCAGAGTGGATAGGGGCAGTGTCAGCTACACACCCCTGCCCATTCTGAAAATGGGAAGGAAGGAAATTTTTAGAGTGGGTGGAGGCAGAGTGTTGGCCCTGATCCTTCCCTTTCCCACTTTGAAAACTTCCTCACAATACTCAGGCTGTTTGCATAGGCCGGGACCCTCCTAGAGACCAGAGCCTGAGGTAAACTGAGCCCCCTTTCCCCATGGTAGCTAGCTATGCTCCTGGAAAGGAGGACATTTGATGAAATGATCTGATACCAGGTTTAAAACAAGCCAAAAATTAAGACCAGTGATTCACCGCCCCCCTCCACACCCCTCTCTTGCTTCACGATGATGGTCTCTGCGGTTCTGACTTCTGGGATTCTAAGGACCAGCTGCGCTTCAGGTGCTGCATAGGGGGGTGCAGCATTTACCTCTTTTGTTTTCATTTTAGCGTTCATTTGCTGGGTTAAAAATTCACCCATTTTCAGGTTTTTGTAAAACACCAGTTCATTTCCGTTCACTTTTTGTTTTTTTTAAATATTAATTTTTTAAAAAGTAATTCATAACAATAATAATAATTTAAAAAATAATTGCGCATACACAAACTGGCCACCAGACCCTTCTGTGCATGTGTGACCTTTTTCAGAATGGCAGTGGCAGCACGGCCACCATTTTGGAAAAAAGCGGCTGTTCTGCACGTGTGCGGTGGCCACTTTGCACATGCGCAGACTAGCTGCCATTTCCAAAACGGCAGTGACGCTGCCGGAGCCATTTTGGAAAAGGATTGTGCATGCACAAGGGCTCTGGTGGCCATTTTGAGCAAGCACAGTTTGTTTGTTTTTTTACATTTTTGAATATTATTTTATATTTTTAAACAAAAACGAATGAAAGCAAATGTATGTTGTTTCCTTATTCATTCATTTTGGGGGCTTTAGTTACTAGAATGAATGGGGTTCCATGGAGATACCTGTCAAAATTGCAATAGTTGACCTGCTAACTAGGGCTGAAACTCGTCCTCACAATTCTCAAAAATCTCGGCGAGAACTGGGTTCTCACGGAGATTTTCAAGGATGAGATTGGGTTGAGAATGGGCCGATTCTTGACCCATTCTTGTGAGATTCTCACGCGGCCGAAAACCAGCTTTGTGCATATGCAAAATGACCACCACCCGAGCTGTTTGCAGGAGGGGCGGGATACAAATTGAATAAATAAAAAATAAATAAATTCTGCTCACGTGTGGCCCCCGGCAGCCATTTGTGCATGCGCAGAGCATTTTTAGAGTTTTGCGAATCTCGCGAGATTCTTAAGAAACCTCAAAAAAAAGAGCTCTGTGCATGCGCAGAATGCCCCACTGGGGCCCCCGCATGTGTGCAGAATGGCCACAGTGACTGATTGTTGACTCGTTCTTATCCTTGAAAATCTTAGCAAGAACCCAGTGTTTTTGAGGTTTCTCAAGAATCTCGCGAGATTCTCGAGAACGTGTGAGATCTCGCCGGGGTTACGAGACTCTCGCGCATGCTCGTGTAAATGGAAATCCATTCTCGTTTCAGTCCTACCAGGCACTGATTGGTATCCAATTAGCACTTGAGAGTCTACTCATGGTATCAATTTACCATTTTTTATCCTGATTACTTGACTTATTATTTATTTATTATTATTATTAACAAACATTTATATAGCGCCAGCAGTGTACCTGGCACTTTACAAAGGAATAAAATAGACACGGTCCCTGCCCCTAGGGCTTACAATCTGAGAGACAGGAGCTGGGGGAGAGACTTAGGAAGGGGAACAGAGGGAGAGACAAGGGGTCTAACATTCATGAAGATGCGAGGTCTCAAGTGCACGTACTTGGCTTGGTTACGATGAGAATGACAGCAGGCAGGTCCATGTTGCAAGGAAAAGGATAAACAGATCGTAGGTATAGGAATAGTGGCTCAGCAGGATAAAGAGTCAGACAGAGCAGAGCGAAAGAGGTGAGTTTTAAGGAGAGATTTGAAGGTATGAAGGGAGGGGGCAAGGCGGATGTGGACAGGGAGGGAGTTCCAGGCATGGGGGGCAGCAAGTGAGAAGGGACGAAGGCGCTTAGGGGAGCAGGGAAGGCGTGGAAGGGTGAGAGAAGGGACAGAGGAGGAGCGAAGTGCACGGGCTGGAGTATGTAGGGTGATAAGTGCAGAGAGGTAGGGGGGAGCGAGGTTGTGAAGAGCTTCAGGAAGGGGAAGCCAGTGAAGCGAAGAGAGGAGGGGCTGCACATGGTCGAAGCAACTGGCGAGGTAGATGACCCTGGCAGCAGAGTTTTGGACAGAGATGAGGGGAGAAAGGTGAGACCGGGGAAGGCCAGTGAGAAGGAGGTTACAGTAATCGAGGCGAGAGATGACCAGAGCATGAACAAGAGTTTTGGCAGACGAGACAGAGAGAAAAGGACGAATCTTAGCAATGTTATGGAGCAATGTTATGGAGCAATGTTATGTTCCCGTACTGATACACACAAAACAGAAATACAATAAAACTCCCGTTAAAAACTTCATTGAACGCAAAATCCAACCTCACTCCAAACACCCACCTCTCACCCCAAACCCTAATCCTGGCATATCTTGGAATGCTGACTTCTGGACCCAGAATATCGAATTCTGGTACCGATTTTTTGGTTTTCCAGCCTGATTTATTTATTTCAGTATATTTCTATCCCAGACCCTCCTGTTAACAGCAGCTCGGGGCGGCTGACAATACACTATAAAAATGCAATCTACATATAAAATATAAATAAATATAAAGATAAAATATAAAATTCAACAATATAAAACATTAGTGGAGCTCTGACCAGCCCCCTCACCACCCGGAAAAAAAGTTCCACTGGACATGACTTCAAGGACACTATGAGAGCAGCAAAGAACCCCTTCTTTGCTTCCCACACAGCCACAACATAGGTTTTTTAATTAATTCTATGCTGCAATTGGTCGGTTTCAGCCTGAGTACGGTGCTACTGTCGCTCTAATCACCGGCCTGTGCGCTTCAGCTGCCGCAGGTCTTCTGTAAACCAAGGGGACTTGCGGTGCCGATGTTCAGGGAGACGATGCCTCGGATCCATTCGGTTGATGGCCTCAGTTAGCAGAGCATTCCAAAAAGCCATGAGGTCATTGAGCGGACAGTCCTCGCGATTAGGTGGTGCTGATTTACTGATTGGTAACTGGAAAATCGATAAATCGGTACTGGAAATGACTGATTGTAGGTGGGGGGTATCCAGGTACTCGATTGGTGATGGGGTAGCCCACTGAATGCCCAAGACAGTAGGCGAAAGTGAAGTTATTACCCCCAGGTACCAAATAAGGTATCCATTTCATTTCTACCTAAGAGGTGCGTGAAGCTCCCAAGCCCCAATATGGCCCCTCCTGATCAATTTCTCTCCACCCTACTTTCATTGCTCAAGGTATCAACCCAAAGAAGGGCCAGTCAAGCTGTCTTGGAATCAGCTGTTACAATAACAGAGCATTTAATTGTCAATGAGGCGATGTCATCCTTCCCCCGCCCCTTACCAGGACACAAAGCAGATGACTTGATTTGTAATCCAGCAGACACTGAGGTGCAGGCCCCCATGTGTCAAGGCCACTTCATCATCCTTCCTGCCGATGAAGACAATGAGGGAGATTTCCCAGGTGGTGCTGACAGCAAGAAGCAATCAGGTTGGGACTCCGGGAAATAGACGGGAAGAATTGGCAGGAGACGACAGGGTGTATTCTGCTGTCGGGAACGCTGGCGAACATGGAGAGATACCCCTATCAAAATCAGTGAGGTTACTCTGGATCATCACCGGGGTAACTGAGTGCAGGTATTTGACCCCTAGTCTGGGAGGAGCAAGATGGGAGGTTGTGAATAAACAGCCCAGGTTTTGGATTACTCTGGATAATAACGGCAGGATTTTGGTGTACATTAGGGATGGGAAAATCGGAATCAGATTAATCTGATTCACCCGATTTTTATTGATTCCGATTGCTTCGTATTAATCTGATTCCGGTGCAAGAGCCGATACACCTTGCATTGCCCATTGAAATGAATAGGTTCAGTTTCCCACTAACTTCAATGGGAATTTTTTTCCCCCATTGAAGTCAATGGGGGAAAAAATACAAGCCGATTCCGATTCTGATCTGATTCAAATTCGAAGCAATTGAATCAGATTCTGATTTTAATCCAGTTCCAATTTCCTATCTGATTCCCATACGTGTACATGCTTGCCAAGGAAATACCAGGCCTCTCAAGTGCTTTGCCCCAGACAAATATGGTTCAGAGCGGGTCAGAATACGTATATATTCAAAAATATGAACATAAAAACAAATAAAATCCCACAACCCCCAAATATATTTAAAATACACAAAATTAAGTAAATCCCCCTAACTCATCACTCCTCAAACCCGACCCCCACTTGCCAAATGCCTGGCCAAACCAAAAGGTCATACATTGTCTCTGGAAGATGAGCAGGCTTGGTCTTAGATGGATCTCCAAGGGAAGGGAGCTCCATAATTGCGGGGCAGCCCCCAAGAGCACCTCTGTGTGTGCCCTTGTGTGAACTTGACAAGCAGATAGTACCTACAAGAGGACTCTCCTGGCTGAGCTCAGAGGCCGCGGTGGGATGTGATGGGAGATATTGTGATTTGTTTGATTAAAGGGGAGTGTGCAGGGTAGATGGTACAAGGGGATTGCCATGACCTCCCAGTGCAGCTTGTAGGTATGGGCGGGTGATCAATGGGACTCATCTGGGTGAGAGACAGCGGGCTGGGTGGGGGTGAGGGCATTCTGTATGTGAGAAATATGGGAGTGGGAATTTAGGAGTTTTTCTTGTAAGGGATTAATATTGTATTGATAAGGTGTTTTTTTTTGTTTTTGTTTTTTTACTACTGATCGTGAGCTGCCCTGCATTTTCCTTAGGGAAAATGACAGCATATATATTTAAAATAATTTTTGTCCCAATAAAATTGGGACTCCCTTTTATCGAAAGAAAGAGAGGAAGAACTCAATTTTAACCGTGACGTTGCTTACATATTTATTTAAACAAAACAACCAGGTTCCCGTTGAGACGTTTGTAGCAAGCAGGTAAAGGCAATAGGTCCAAGCCCCAGTGTGATGCAATCTGACATGCTGCTGTGATCGCCTTTTCAGTTTCCTAAGGAGGGAGTGAAGGAGCAGGTGCTGCTGGGAGGTTTCCTTCTACATGCTGGCAAATCACATGTGAACATGGCAGGCTTGGAGGGTTTAAAAGCTCAAAATGTTTTGAAACTCTCAAGAACTGAGGAAATGTCTTGTCCTACAAGGTAATTTTGTCTACCCTTTGATGTAGGAAAATGCAGCAGGTGCCAGTTAAAGAGGGGAGAGGAGCTCCATTAAGATGTGGAGCAAGAGAGATTTCTGAGCTAACAGAGTCCCAGCCCTATGGATTTCTGAGTTATGAGTCACATTGATTAGTATGTAGCAGGGAGCAGTCCTGTGGGACTGCTGCCTCTTTAAAGAGGGGGCTATGGGTACCAGCTGGTGGGCTGTGCACATGTGCCTGGTTCTGGGGGAAGCCAGCCCATGGCATAAGATCAGCTGGTGAAACAACAGGCTGAGAGCTCCAGAGACAGAGTGGGCAGGACACTGGCCCTTTAAGGCTGAGGAGAGGAAGCCTGGCCACACCCACTCCATTGGAATATAAGGCGAGGCAAGGCAGAGAGGAGAGCAGTCTCTGCTTGGGAGCTTAAAGAGCAACATCTCCCTGGAAGAAACCTAGTAGTTGCTGACTACTCTACGCTCTACAGGGTGCTGAAGAGAAGGAGAACCAGGAGGAAGCACTGGGACCCAGCTACTGAGGAGGGCTATGCCCAGAGAAGGTGCCTCCTGCCTGGGGAAGGCTTGGCCAGAGCCTGGGGTTTGAGGCCTGGCTGTATGGACTTGGGGGGTGGGGGTTGACGTTGTGTTGCTCCTGGGCCTGTGAGAGACTGTGCTGGCCCTGCAGGGTGGAGGTGGACGAGCCAGCAGCCCAGGAATTTTAAGAAATGCTGTGTCTGTCTAATAAAGAGACTGTTGAGTGGAACCCCCATGGACTGCTATAGTGTTGTTCCAAGGCTGAGCCCCCTTCCCCAAGGGGGGGACACAGTCAACTGAGGGCTGAATAGGCATGGCAGTGGAGTGAGCTAATTCCCCAGTGAGACTCCAGCACCCCCATGTCACCCTGGGAAGACCCCCTGCTACATAGTGTCTCTTGCGGGGTCTGGAACAACAGACCTTTGTATTGACAGTATCTTAGTGAGGCTTTCCACATCCCTCTTCCAGTTCTGAGAGGCAGTTACGCACCACTCCTGAGTACCTGGGCTTACAGGTTCCTGGATCCTCCTTCCCCAAAGCTCCCAGCTAGAGGTGACTTGATGATTTGCCCGCGAATGCTGTTTCCATCAGAAACTGACTATTTGCTGCCTTTCCACATGATAAGAAAATGTCCTGCTTCCTTTCTGCTTTTGTCTGTTTCTGTTCGGGAATGCCTTTGCTCGGTTCTTCTAGTACTTCTGGTACTTTTAGTACTTTGGTACATACTTCTGGTACTTCTATTACCTTGCTCAGTACTTCTGGTACTTCAGGTACTTTGGTACTTCTAACATTTTGCTCAGTATTTCCGTTACTTTGAGTACTTCTGGTACTTTGCTCCATACTTTGGTTAGTAATTTTTCTGTTACTTTGGTTGCTACTTTGGCCCTTATATGCTGCCTTTGAACTGTAAATGGAAATACAGACACCAGAAAGTGATGGAAAGTAACGAAAGTGATGGAAAACCTTCGCCGGCATTCTCGATTTCAGCAAAAGCAGAACACTATGGAACACGGAAATACTAACAAATGTTCATCAGCATTCTCAAAAGGTTGGGATTTACCAACAGTTCAATAACAGCCATTCCCAATTCAACTGTACTCACAGCTTCTGTACTTGCAACCTTCCTTGCTTTCTCAGGAATTTCTTGCTTGCTGAGTCCAGCTGTGTCAGAGCATCCATTTACCCCCAACCTCTATTGACTGAGAGCTGGCCGGCCGGGGAGCTTATGCAGCCCAAACTCACCCTGCCCCACATAGGCTTCAGAATCACAACAGTATCTACTTCAGGATTTGTAGGATCATGGGGCTCAAGCACACAGCACCTTTCACCTGTACAATTGTTGTTAACGACTTACATAGCACCAGCAATGTGCCTGGTGCTGAACAGTTATTATGAAAGACAGGTCCATGCCACGAGAGGCTTACAATCTAGGATGGACATGGGAGGGGAGAGGAAAATAGGGAGAGGCAGGGGGTGCAGCCATACGGGACACTCTGGGAAGGCTACCACACCTCGGATAGCTTTAACCCACTCTGGGCAGCCGGGCCAGGCGATGCAGTGACTCGTGTGCTCGGTGGCTGCCAGATTCCCCCTCCCCCAGAGGCGAGCAGCTGATTGCTGTGCGCTGCGTCCTTGGGAAAGGTCTGAGGAGGTGTCTCCTAGCAGCCTTAAGGCTGCCCAAGGGGTGGATGCCCATGTGCCGGGGCCACTTCTGCCCCATCACGCAGCAATCTCCATGGCGAGGCTTTGACAGGTGGTCGCTGTTGCCCATCGCTTGCTGACACGTCACAGCTGGGGGAGGGATGTTGGTTGGGCTGGGGGAAGAAGGTTGGGCAGGGCTGAGGAACCCCTTTGTGTGGCTGGTGCCTTGGCCCACCGTAGCCAGGGTAGGATATCTCCCCTCTGCCAGGGTAGGATATCTGACAGCAGCTCATCCACCCAGCTGCCCCACTGGGGGCGGGGGAACCAGCGCCCCATGCTTTCCCCCCAGCATGATGGCTGTGCTTGCATGCTATAGTGCTGCGTAGGGATTGGGCCCTCATGTACCCACCGCTCATGTGGCTGCTCTCTGAGATACATACATCCCCATTTTACAGATGAGGAACTGAGGCCGAGCGCTATGACATGGCACTCCATGGTGACGGGGCCTCTCACGGACACACCAGGCCCAGGCTAAGAAATGCCTGGCTACGTTGGACTTGTGTTCCGAATGGGCCCAATGCAAATGGGCTAGGGGCAAAAATGTTAGACTGAGCACGACTCTAGGAAGACGTCCTAATTAGAGCTGAAATGAATCGTCCATTTGCTGTTTGAGGTTAATATCTGCCGTTCCAGACAGTTTTGCAGTTATTTGACTGGTAACTGTTTACCATGATGGCTAGTCAACAAGCCAAATCATTTGATAGTTCTGCAATGGTTAACTGCTTTACCGTAATACTGTGTAACAGAACATTACTGTTTTCAAGTCTGAAAATGCATCTGTGTGTGTGTAAATAGGAAAGGAATTATGGACCGTGCAGTAAATGGCAACATGGCAAGTGACTGTTCAGGAAATGGTGCACTGCGGTATTGTGCAGTATCGCGGTGGATTGATAAAATGCTTCCACAGTTAAAGTGCTGAGCAATACATGGGCACCACTCGGTTACTGGTCCTTGCTGGAGCGGGCTGAATATCGTGGCTCCGGCCAGTTACTGGAGTGGGGTGTATAACCGTTTCAACACTGGTTCTGACCCAGAGAAGGAACTCTCCTACAGCCCCCTTCCATTCCACTCCAAACTTATGCGCCACGTGCTCGACAGCCCATTGCAACTGGATCAGGGGTGTAGCTAGCACAGGGACAGGAGGGACATTTGTCCCGGAGCTCAAGCTAGAGGAATGGGGTGGGGGGAGGCACAAATCCTGTCCTGTTGCAGCGTGGCCGGGTAGAGGCGGAGCTGCAATGCACAGTCCACGTGGGGCCCACCAGGTGGGTGGCAAAGGAGAAACAAGCACCGGAGGAGGAAGCAGCAGCACGAGGCAGGCAGTGCAGTCGTAGCCTCCGGGGCTCGGGCGCAGCGAGTGGAGGGAAGGGAGAGGTGCTGGGTGGGGGGGAGGAGGTGGGATAGGGGAGAGGGTGGTGATGGGAGTGGGGGGGCAAGTCCATTTCTTGCACCTGGGCCCATTGCAACCTAGCTATGCCCCCAATCCGTGGCATACTAGCTACAGGTGGGGCAGGAGGCACCACTGCCTCAGGGCCCAGGTTTCAAGGGGGCCTGGTAGATCCGCCCCTGTTAGGACATCAAAATATCCACGCCCCCCCCTCTCTCTCTGCCTGTGTCTTCCCCAGTGAACTAGGAGCCAGTTCTGTATCAGCCACTGACACCCCTCATCCTCAGGCTCCTCCACCCATGCCTTTTCTCCCCTACTCCAGGCAGCCCTATGCACCAGCCTGCTCTGATGCTGTGCTTTCCTCCTCCTACCCCATTGCCTAAATTTCCCCCCCATGCTTCACGGCCCCCCCACAACCTCTCCCTTGCCCTGCCCCCCCCGCCCGCAGTTGGTATGGAGCCCAGTAACTTGACTTGCTCCAGAACCCGATTAAACCAAGTTATGCTACTGATCTGGAGCAGCCTCCTTTGCACGTTCGCGGTCTCGAGGAAGGAGAGCCCCCCCCCCCCCGCCTCTGAGCTTGCCTTGCTGCACTAGAATTTTATCCTCTGAAGGAGACTTAGAAAAGCACAAAGAGGATCTGGGGGAATTTTGCTCCGCGATTATTCATGTGTAACAAGAACTGGCAGCTTTCTGATTTCTTCCTCTCGCAGGCTTTTCCCAGAGACTCTCACCTCCCCCGCCAGGGTTTTTGAGAGGGCTCCTGGCGTTTGGAGGGCTTTGATCTGGGAATTCGCCGTTATGTAATGAGACAAGCTCTTTCCCATCACTTCCTTGGCTCCAGCCGTGCCGTTCGCGGTAATAGGTGCAGCGGCGTCTTGAAATATTGAAGAGCTTTACCTTAATTACCTTTTTGGGGCTGATAAGTGCTCCTTTCATTTCCCCTTTCATTCTCGAATTGCAAAGAGAAGTTGGCTCGGCTGCAATTTCTTTGCATCCACCTGCCCCTTGTTTATTAAGGGATAAATAAGGATACGAGAAACCACATCCCCCGGTAGAGGGAGCCGTCCCTAATGCCCCAGATGCGACTTTAGTGAGGGTTATATAAATGGTGAAGGTCCATAGACGACAGGATGTCAGCTTTGCAGTGTCAGAGCCCGGGTCCTTATGAGGGCAGGGTTCAAAGGGGTCAAACAGCTCACAGTCGATGTCCAGGCCATGGGTCGATGCCAGGAAGGCAATCCATAAGATGCAGGATAGAATTTGGATACGGGTGGGAAAATTTGCTGAGTTGTCAGGTTAAGCTTGTTCAAGGTGGAGAAGACCGCCAGACTGGAGCTCCGTGGAGGTGGCTTGGCTATGGACTGGAGGACAGATTGCTCGGATAAGGGAGGTGTGGTGGGAAGAGGGAATAAGTATAGGAGGAGGGCCAATGAGCAGCAGCCTCCTGATCATCTGACCCCCCACCCCCCCAGTTGTAATAGGTTGAGGCTAGATTGCACCTCATGGGATGTAGTGTCCAGGTCGGACCTTGGGTGATAAAGTGCTAGCTCAGTCTTCTCAGCCTGGGTTCTACAGGGTTGCCCTGGCAATGGTCATAGAGCTGGGGACGGCAGCCTAGAGAAGCTGGTGTGGGGGAGGGAGTGGTTATCTATGGTGTGGGGGAGGGGGCACCGCGTGGGCAGAATGATGTCTGCAGCGGTGGCCTCTGTTTAAACCCGCCACCGGTGGAACAGACCCGGGGGTAGCCACCCATGAGTCTGTCTAAAAACGCCCGTTGTCCATTCGCTGTTGGGAGGGTTGCCGCCCCTTCAGGCTTTGGGGGAAGCCTCCATTTCTCTGGGTGAGCTGGGGCACCCTGGCAACTCAGAAAATGGTGGCTTCTAGGAGCAGTGCGATCGGAACTCTCAGGCGAGAGGGACTCCCCCCACCCCTGTGGAGCAGGATGACATCATGATGCTCTGTAAGGGGTGGGGGTTACATAGGAAACGTGGCATAACATCCCTGTTCTCTGTTGACGTCGCCCAGTGGAAATCCCAGACATAGGTGGGAATCCTATCTGTGTAGAGGCAATGTGGTCCAATGTGTCACCCCCTCACGGTGGGCGTCAGTCCACCTGCTCTCAAGCTCTCCTTCAGCCAGAATAGCACCGGTGCACAGATAGCACTGGCCCCTGGAGCCACATCCTCCGTCCAGACAAGTCTCCGAAAATGCACAGTGCTGGTGCCCAGTCATGTGCTTCGGCCTTGCCCAACGAGGAGCTCCTTAGGGCCTAGGCAGTGGAGCTTGGCCTCTTAAGACTGCTGCATAGGGGCTAGGCAGCCAGTCTATCCCTGGCTTGCCTACTGTGCAGATCCCCTGCTTGGTTAGCCTGCTCTCGGCCTCCAGCTCTTTCTACTGGCTGAACCCTGCAGCTCCAGACTCTGTTGCAGCTAGAACTTTATTCCAGGGGAGCTTCCCAGCTGAGAGATTCCAGGAGTTCCCCTGGGGCCAGCCTGGTTTACACCAGCTTCCTCTCCAGATTGCCTCCAGCTCCTTACTGGGTACAGTTTGGCTTCTACTGTCACCTGCCATCTTGCCCTAAGGCCCCATGAATCTTACACGACAGTTGACATCAGGAATATTGGTCTGGTATCTCCGGGGAATTTCTAGCCAGTGGCCAACCCTGCATCACCAATTCATTCCCTGAGGACTAGGCACGACCATGGAGCTAGATAGGCTATGACAGATGGTTTTACCTCCACAGCCAATGCCAAAGCTCTAGATCTCCTGATTGGCTGCCCTCCCAGTATTTACGGCCACCCAACAAGGAGAGGAAATTGAGAGGAACAATTTCTAATGCTGCTTGTCCAGAGTTGCTGGCCATTCTGGATTGTTCCTGACTTGGTTTCTTGGCCCAGTTAAATCTCTGGCTACAGTTGCCACCACAGTACCCACAAAAATGAGCATACCTGTCGAATTTCCAAGAATTGGGTTCTAATTGGGTACTAGCCACTATCGTCCATGCATTCATCACCTCTAGACTATTGTAACAAGCTCTATGTGGGGCTACCCTTGGTAATGGTCCAAAGACCGAAGCTGGTGCAGAATGCGTTGCTCCACCTCCTTACGGGATGGGTTGTCGCTCACATATAACACCTGTACTTTGCTCGCTGAACTGGCTGCCTATAGTCTTCCGGGCTCGTTTCTGGCTGTTGATTCTTACCTATAAAGCCCTAAATGATCTGGGCCCCCAGTCCATCTGCGGAACCGCCTCACTCCCCGGGTCCTGGATTGACCCCTGCGGTCAGCCGGAGGTGCCCTGTTAGAGGTCCCTGTGGTGCAAAGGGGGTCCCATTTGAAAGGGCATTCTTAGTGGCGGCACCGCAGCTGTGGAACTCCCTGCCAACTGAGGCCTGTTTGTCCACGCATCTCCTCTCTTTCAGATGCCGCCGTAAGACCTGGCTATTCTGCCAGGCTTTGGCGGGGGAGATGGGTGGTGGGGATGTTTTTAATGCCTTTTATGGACTCTCCTGCATTGGTTTTATTGATCTTTTAAGATTTTAATATTTTTTGTAACTTGTTATTTATTAGAATGCTGTTGTTGTTGTTTTTTGTTGTGAGTCATCCAAGCTACCAGAGGCAGGAGGGGGTGGCATAAAAATTAAAGTATAAATAAATATAATTGGTACCCAATCGGAGTACCCAATGTCCTGGAATGTCAACTTTCAATCCTAATTTCTTTTGGTTTTCCATCCCGATTTCGGTAACTGGGAAGTTGCAAAATTGGTACTGGGAATGACACTGCCATGAATAACCATAAGAGCAGCCAGGGCAGGGAGTCATCCAGCTCTTTTTCCAGTTGGATTAATGGGATGTCAATGACTCCCTTTGTCTGCTGAACCTGGTACTGCTGGGAAGGTGGTGTAAGAGAACAGAATTTGTTACTGTACAAGCCGAAGAGTTATTGTTGGCAGGTATGCTACTTACAGCAGCCTGCAACGTCTTTGATCTTCCGTGGCGCTACTCCAGAGGCAGGAGAGGTGGGGTAAAAATAAATGGATTGGGGATCACTGTCTATGTCTGTCTCAAGCTAGTGGGGAAAAATGACTGCCACTTTGAAGCTGCCACTAGCTCCAAAATGTGAACCCAAGAGGGACGTAGCGAGGACTAATGAAACATAGTAGAAAACAAAGCCTAACTCTGCCGTTCCCCAGCAGGGTGAGAATCCTGTCTGTTCTATAAATCTGAATGAGCCAGGCCATTAGATTCAGCGGTGCCTTAAATATGCTCTCTCTCTCTGCCGTTGTCCCAATGCACTGATCTAATAAGCGGGGTTGCATTGGCGGGAATTCAGATGCTTGCGTTTCATCCGTCCAAGGCTTGTTTGTTCTGCGCAGGCTATGCTTGAAAGAGATGGGGGGCAGGTCTTCTGGGGATTCTTCTGTACCCAAATAAAATGGAAAGCAAGCCTGGTGGGATTCTATACATTTCTTCTAATGCCAGGGAAGTGGTCTCTGTTTCCACTAGGCAAGGAATTGAATGGGCTACAGCTGAATACCCACAGGTAATGCTGCCTACATTTTTGAACACTGCGTTGGTGCCCCGATGGGCTACCTGATTATCGACTGGGTACCTGGCTGCCCCCCAAACGGATGATTTCATAACCAATGTACCGTTGTTTTTTTCCCCAGTTACTGATTGGTCAGTTGGGCCAGAAACCCCCCCAAAATCAGGACCGGAATCTGATATTCCGGGACCAGAAGTCAACAGTCTGGGGAATTGGGTACTTGAACCAGGAAGTAATTAGTCCCTGAACATTGTGGGTCAATCTGAGGACTGGAAATTTGATGAGGATACCCACTCTTGTGGGCACTCTTTCCGCTCTAGAATGGGTGTATTGCAGTTACCCGCTCACCGTCTTTAACTACCATTGTGTTCCTTGCATTGCGGGGTCTAGTGGTTGGAGCAGATCAAGGTGTTCTGCAGGAGGATCCAGGGTGTCTAGTCTCCATTCTACCACAGGATTAGAATGGGTGGAACTGTGGGGGCGCCATCTTTTTTTTTTTTCTTTTTTTTTTCTTTTTTTATGTCTCCCTAACAGTCTCTACTTAGGAAGGACAGAGTCCCTCTTTGGGTACTGAAACCCACTGTCCCACTTTCAGGAGGTCAAAGTTCCTTTTTCAGGAGTGACAAAAAGACCCCTTTCCCCGGTGGCCTCCCAGGAAAAGCCCTTGGGAGGCCGATGGGGAGAGGATGGAGTGACAAGAAATTAAGAGGAATGGTAAGCAGGACTGCGTCCATCCCTCTTTACGTCCTGGGAATGGTGAGAGGTGTGTGAGGGGTGGAGCTTATTCACGGTGGGGTGGGGCTTATTGGCCAAGAGGGTGGGGCTTTCTGCTCCTCAGCTGTGAGGGCACCCAGGGAAGGGACAGATGGCAAATCTATCCAGGGAGCTCACATGTACATATAAAGAACTTTATATGTAATTTAATGAAATGTTGTTTGTTTTCTCTCTCCTGAAAGAGGGGCTTGGGGTGTAAACAAATGGACAGCAGCTGGAGGCGGTAGCACCAGCCTGCTTCATCCCCCGACTGGCTCGTCCGTCTGAAGGCAGCCTACCAGACGTTGGAGCGGAGCAGGCACAGCCCATCTGGAAACGCTCATCGGGAACATCCTGGAGTGGAGCCGCTGTCCATCCGCTCAGCGGACCCACGCTGCAGCGTCCCTCCAGGCTGACTCTTGCCCACAACATCATAGAGTTGTGGGCACCAGCCTAGAGTGTCAGGCAGTTGCCTACAACTCTATGGTGTGTACGGCAGCGGGGAGAGGGGTACTATACAACTCAAATTTATTTTATGGTTATTAATTATTAGTTATTATTTTATTATAGATAAGCTACCAAATACTGACCACCTGCCTCTGCAGGCTTCGAAAGTTAACTGGCACCAGTGAATTCTCTTCGTATCGGAATTTTGAATACGACCCATATAATGGTTGCGGAACTTGCTGTGATAATTTGATCCAGTCAGTGCTGATTTAAGAGAAAGGCACCGAGCACTCCCATCAGCATGCACGAGAGGGCAGCACCGCCCACTCCCGGTGCAGCGTGTCTCGCTGCTGTATTCCTGCATCAGAGTTACTATAGGCAGCTAGGCTTCTCCTCCTGCATCTTTACCGTGCAAGGGTGTGGGAGACAGCTGGGATTTGTCCTTGGACTCCTCTCATAAAGGATTCAAATAAATTCAGCAGCTGAGCATGGATTCCTTTTGGAGGCAGCTAAACCAACCATGAGTCATTAGCGGGGCTGCAAATTGTATTTATTGTTAATAATAAGAATCGCCAACTGGGCACCTTCTTAAGTTTCCATACAGAGTAAGACGGATTGCCCCACTCTGGATTCTGACATGGAAAAGGACACTCTGATTTTTCTGTCGTCGCCCCGCCCCCCCGCAACCCTCCCATTTAGTTCTCTGAAAGGATCTGAAATTGCTCTGGCGGTGATGCGTTCAAAGCCGTGGCGCGACTAACGAGAGCAGGTGCCTGAGAGCGCAATGGGACCCAGTGGGTTATTTTGCAAGGTCTGATTGAACAGGTAACCCATTCTCCCAGCTACTGCAGTGCGGGTGTCACCGGGAAGCTGGGCTATTTCCATCCTTTTCTCTTTATATGTAAATGTGGGCTCCCTTGATAGATTTGCCATCTGTCCCTTCCCTGGGTGTTGACATGTTTTACTAGAGATGAAAATTGCTTCCAAAATATTTCAGGAGAGATGCAGGAGCTGCGCGGGTGCACACAGACACAGACACAGACACAGACACAGACACAGACACAGACACAGACACAGACACAGACACAGACACAGACACAGACAGCTCCCACTCATGCTCCCAAGGGCTGCCTTCTCCAGAGAGGCATTTAGCAGAGGCCAGAATTGCCACAGCAATCTTGCCTCAAGTGCCCCCTTCTTAAAGAATGGGTAATGTCTGGGCAACTGGGACGTAGGGAGGGCCATCGGGGCCAAGGGCAACATGGGAGCACCCATGGGTGAGGTGCATGGATTCCCTGCCACTGATTCCAAGGCTGGCCTTAAGCAGGGGCAGGAGGGGCCATGACCCCAGGTCCCATCATTGGAGGGGACCCCGCAGGGAGGCCAGACCCGGTAGCCTCAGGACCCTCTCCCCGCCTGCAACTCTCCGCTCCTGGGGTGACTGTTTCCTGTGAGGCTTTCCCCCACTCTCCTCCCCTCACTTACTAGGGTGGGGGAGCAGAGTCCCACAGGAAGTGGGTTAGAGGGGTGGGGCTATGGAGGCCAGGACTATGGGGCCCTGCATCTTATTTTTTGCCCTGGAACCTACACATTCTAAGGCCGGCCATGCCTGATGCTTTTTTTTTTTTTTTTTTTGATTATTACCCACCCCTCTTTGTGATTTTTACCCACAGTGGGTGTGGCCTAGAGCTGAAACAGGTACTTCATTTAGTACCCATGGGCAATACCCACATTTTCATTTACTGAATCGAGTACTCAGCAGGATAGCCGGTTGCTGATCGGGCACCTGGATACCCCCAAAATGGTTAATTGAGATTTTTGCTTTAAAAGCAAGAAAGTTCTGCAGTGCGCATGCACCAAATGACTTCCAGGCTGTTCTGCGCATGCAGAGCCCTTTTCCAATATGGCGCTGGCAGCGTCCTTGCCATTTTAGAAAAGGGCAGCCGGGATGTGCAGAATGACTGTTTTTTTGCCCCCAAATGGCCACGATGCTGTTGCAGCCCTTTTCCAAACTGGTGCACTTGCACAGAATGGCCCGGAGGCCGTTTTGCACATGAGCAGTTGTTTTATTCTTTATCCCATCCCCCCTTGTTGAATCAGTCGGACATGGGTGCTAGTGGAGAGACGGAGAGACAGACAGATGCAGGACACGGCACACATGGCTCCAAGTAAGTAGACCAAGAGAAAAATCTCATCCAGAAAGTCTTGAGAACTGGGGCTATTTCCGATTCTCTTCCCGGGGGTCCTGTGTGTGTGCGTGGAGGTCCCAGGCCCTCCTAGCAGGGCCCCAAACACAACCACCTTTATGGCCCCATGGAGAGTGCTGCAGCAGGGGAGGGGCCACCTCCCCCTTCCCCCCCCCCCCGCATTTTATCTTTGCTCTGGGCCCCACAAATTCTACGGCCGGGCCCTGCCCATTCCAACCTAGCTGCCGCTGGGATGGTGGTTTTAACCTGAAGAGGGACCCTTGGTGGAGCTGGGGTTTGTGGTGGACAGCATGAAGGAAATCTGAGTCAGGCTGTGGGAAGGAATTGCATAGGAAGTAGGATTTGGGAGGCGGGGGCTAGGAAGGGAAACTGAGGAGCTGGGGGTGCTAGAGTTGCCAGAACTGGGATATCACCCTCCACCTTCAACCCTAAACCATGCCCCAGATCTGCGTGCTGCTGGGGTCCTTCAGGGAGCAGGGAAAAAAAATGGTCTCCATAGACTCTGTGACCCATGGAGGGAAAGGTACCAAGGCCGCCTCTTGTCTGAGCTGAGCACAGCTGGAATCCTAATGAGCTCCTCTCTTCTGACTTCCCTAGGCATACTCCTATCTGCATGTGCCTGTCACCTCCACCAGCCTGCGCCACCTGTAATTGCCACTGGAGGACAGCACCCCAAGGGGATGCATGAATCAACGAAAGGGTATGAAGATGATGATTGCTTTTAACCCTGTGTCCTTGCCTTTTCATGCCAGCTGCTCTTTGGTCCCTGGCCTGTCACCTTATGACCTCCCCCACCCCCGCAATGCTGGTAACATGCTCTCCTCCACATCTCATTCACCCCCTCGTAGGTGTCCCACTGTGCTGAATGCTAAATGTTGTGGGGCAATCCCAGATAAAACTGTGGTCTCTCCCAGGCCCTATCTGGCCTTCCCATCTGCCTGAAGAGAACGGTTATCGCAACGCTCTGAGGGAATCTTATCGCAGAAGAGGTGTTTGTTGGTGCTGCAAGTCATGGAGCCTTTTGCATTAAGTATCCCCAGCAGCGATGAGCTAGCCGTGTTCGTGACGAATGTTAACCAGCCACATAGTTGCACAGAATTAATCCATGTTTATCTCCTCATTTGAATCTGGCAATCAACTCTTCAGGGGCTACCTCTGCTCCAGATCCTGGATGGCAACCCAGAAGGAAACTTTAGACCGGGGATGGCTGACCTTTTCACTCCCAGGGGTAGGTTGGTTTTGCCACCTTTGGTCACTTTTTACCTGACACTTCCATTTTGGCCTTTGGGAGTGTCAGGTAAAAAACCATTGCAGGTGGCAACCCTGCCCAGCAGACACGTTCAAAATGAATACCAGCTCCGAGGGCTGCATAGAAGTTTATTTATATTTATTTATTTGTTAGCCGCCCCCTCATGCCCGGGGCAGCTTACAACACTAAAAACAGAAACAATAATTTATTAATTTTAAACATTTAAAAAAACCATTCCCCCCCCTCCCTTTCTCCCTCCCCTCTGAAGGCCTGGGCGAACAGCCAGGTCTTGCAGGCTTGGTGGAATGCCAGCAGACCCAGGGCCAGGAAAGCTTCCTCTGGGAGGGAATTCCAGAGTCGCAGCCCGGTCGCTGAGAACAGGGACCTCCAGGAAGGTGCCCCTGGTAGACCGCAGGGATCGCTCTGAGACATGGAGGGCGAGGCGGTCCCCGAGGTATGAGGGGCCGAGACTGTGTAGGGCTTTATAGGTCAAAACTAACACCTTGAATCTGACCCAGTACGNGATTTGCCATCTGTCCCTTCCCTGGGTGTTGACATGTTTTACTAGAGATGAAAATTGCTTCCAAAATATTTCAGGAGAGATGCAGGAGCTGCGCGTGCGCGGGTGCACACAGACACAGACACAGACACAGACACAGACACAGACACAGACACAGACACAGACACAGACACAGACACAGACACAGACAGTGCATGCTCCCAAGGGCTGCCTTCTCCAGAGAGGCATTTAGCAGAGGCCAGAATTGCCACAGCAATCTTGCCTCAAGTGCCCCCTTCTTAAAGAATGGGTAATGTCTGGGCAACTGGGACGTAGGGAGGGCCATCGGGGCCAAGGGCAACATGGGAGCACCCATGGGTGAGGTGCATGGATTCCCTGCCACTGATTCCAAGGCTGGCCTTAAGCAGGGGCAGGAGGGGCCATGACCCCAGGTCCCATCATTGGAGGGGACCCCGCAGGGAGGCCAGACCCGGTAGCCTCAGGACCCTCTCCCCGCCTGCAACTCTCCGCTCCTGGGGTGACTGTTTCCTGTGAGGCTTTCCCCCACTCTCCTCCCCTCACTTACTAGGGTGGGGGAGCAGAGTCCCACAGGAAGTGGGTTAGAGGGGTGGGGCTATGGAGGCCAGGACTATGGGGCCCTGCATCTTATTTTTTGCCCTGGAACCTACACATTCTAAGGCCGGCCATGCCTGATGCTTTTTTTTTTTTTTTTTTTGATTATTACCCACCCCTCTTTGTGATTTTTACCCACAGTGGGTGTGGCCTAGAGCTGAAACAGGTACTTCATTTAGTACCCATGGGCAATACCCACATTTTCATTTACTGAATCGAGTACTCAGCAGGATAGCCGGTTGCTGATCGGGCACCTGGATACCCCCAAAATGGTTAATTGAGATTTTTGCTTTAAAAGCAAGAAAGTTCTGCAGTGCGCATGCACCAAATGACTTCCAGGCTGTTCTGCGCATGCAGAGCCCTTTTCCAATATGGCGCTGGCAGCGTCCTTGCCATTTTAGAAAAGGGCAGCCGGGATGTGCAGAATGACTGTTTTTTTGCCCCCAAATGGCCACGATGCTGTTGCAGCCCTTTTCCAAACTGGTGCACTTGCACAGAATGGCCCGGAGGCCGTTTTGCACATGAGCAGTTGTTTTATTCTTTATCCCATCCCCCCTTGTTGAATCAGTCGGACATGGGTGCTAGTGGAGAGACGGAGAGACAGACAGATGCAGGACACGGCACACATGGCTCCAAGTAAGTAGACCAAGAGAAAAATCTCATCCAGAAAGTCTTGAGAACTGGGGCTATTTCCGATTCTCTTCCCGGGGGTCCTGTGTGTGTGCGTGGAGGTCCCAGGCCCTCCTAGCAGGGCCCCAAACACAACCACCTTTATGGCCCCATGGAGAGTGCTGCAGCAGGGGAGGGGCCACCTCCCCCTTCCCCCCCCCCCCGCATTTTATCTTTGCTCTGGGCCCCACAAATTCTACGGCCGGGCCCTGCCCATTCCAACCTAGCTGCCGCTGGGATGGTGGTTTTAACCTGAAGAGGGACCCTTGGTGGAGCTGGGGTTTGTGGTGGACAGCATGAAGGAAATCTGAGTCAGGCTGTGGGAAGGAATTGCATAGGAAGTAGGATTTGGGAGGCGGGGGCTAGGAAGGGAAACTGAGGAGCTGGGGGTGCTAGAGTTGCCAGAACTGGGATATCACCCTCCACCTTCAACCCTAAACCATGCCCCAGATCTGCGTGCTGCTGGGGTCCTTCAGGGAGCAGGGAAAAAAAATGGTCTCCATAGACTCTGTGACCCATGGAGGGAAAGGTACCAAGGCCGCCTCTTGTCTGAGCTGAGCACAGCTGGAATCCTAATGAGCTCCTCTCTTCTGACTTCCCTAGGCATACTCCTATCTGCATGTGCCTGTCACCTCCACCAGCCTGCGCCACCTGTAATTGCCACTGGAGGACAGCACCCCAAGGGGATGCATGAATCAACGAAAGGGTATGAAGATGATGATTGCTTTTAACCCTGTGTCCTTGCCTTTTCATGCCAGCTGCTCTTTGGTCCCTGGCCTGTCACCTTATGACCTCCCCCACCCCCGCAATGCTGGTAACATGCTCTCCTCCACATCTCATTCACCCCCTCGTAGGTGTCCCACTGTGCTGAATGCTAAATGTTGTGGGGCAATCCCAGATAAAACTGTGGTCTCTCCCAGGCCCTATCTGGCCTTCCCATCTGCCTGAAGAGAACGGTTATCGCAACGCTCTGAGGGAATCTTATCGCAGAAGAGGTGTTTGTTGGTGCTGCAAGTCATGGAGCCTTTTGCATTAAGTATCCCCAGCAGCGATGAGCTAGCCGTGTTCGTGACGAATGTTAACCAGCCACATAGTTGCACAGAATTAATCCATGTTTATCTCCTCATTTGAATCTGGCAATCAACTCTTCAGGGGCTACCTCTGCTCCAGATCCTGGATGGCAACCCAGAAGGAAACTTTAGACCGGGGATGGCTGACCTTTTCACTCCCAGGGGTAGGTTGGTTTTGCCACCTTTGGTCACTTTTTACCTGACACTTCCATTTTGGCCTTTGGGAGTGTCAGGTAAAAAACCATTGCAGGTGGCAACCCTGCCCAGCAGACACGTTCAAAATGAATACCAGCTCCGAGGGCTGCATAGAAGTTTATTTATATTTATTTATTTGTTAGCCGCCCCCTCATGCCCGGGGCAGCTTACAACACTAAAAACAGAAACAATAATTTATTAATTTTAAACATTTAAAAAAACCATTCCCCCCCCTCCCTTTCTCCCTCCCCTCTGAAGGCCTGGGCGAACAGCCAGGTCTTGCAGGCTTGGTGGAATGCCAGCAGACCCAGGGCCAGGAAAGCTTCCTCTGGGAGGGAATTCCAGAGTCGCAGCCCGGTCGCTGAGAACAGGGACCTCCAGGAAGGTGCCCCTGGTAGACCGCAGGGATCGCTCTGAGACATGGAGGGCGAGGCGGTCCCCGAGGTATGAGGGGCCGAAGGCATGGATGAGAGTGGCCAGGTCGGGCCTGGAGATGTATGGACGGAGCCTCTGTACTAGATACAGCTGGCGGAAGACGGCTTTAGCCACCGCCTCCACCTGCTGATCCAGACGGAGGTCCGAATCCAACACCATCTCCAGACTCTGAACCTGCTGGGCTACAGGAGGGCAGACCCCCCCCCCCACCAGAGGAGCCAGCACCCCCCTTGCCCTTCCCACCACTATCACCTCCATCTTGGGGGGGGTGAAGGTGTGTACGGGGTGTGCTCAGAAAGCGAAGGGTTCCGTTTGAAAACTGAAACGGGTATCTAACTTGCTACCCGTGGGTAATACTCACTTTTTAAAAGTACCGTGATGAGTATTTGACGAGCGACACCAATTGAGTGATACCTGGAAAAAAAATATGATGATTTTTTGTGCCAATTTACTCATTTTTTCCGGTCACTGGTTGAAAGATCGGTATGGGACATTGAAAAATTGGGTCCGGAAGCCGATGTTCTGAGACTGGAAGTCAGCATTTTGGGAGATTCTGGGGCATGCGGTACCTGAATCAGGTTGAAATCTGGTACCATTTCCTACCTGATATTTTTGACTCAATTCGGGTACCGGCAATTGGATGAGTACCCGTTTTTGCAGGTACTCTACTTCAGATCATGTATCTGTGGCATTCTGGACTTCCCCCTGTCCTTGTGCATGTGCCCTCATCTCTGCTCCCTTTCCCTGAGCTCATTTTTTTTCAGGGCATGGGGGCAGGAACTGGATGCAGGAACAGGAAAGGGGCCAAATAAAAACTAGCCATGTGTTGCATTTGGCTCCTGGGCGGAGGCTCCCCACTCCTGCTTCAGAGGCATTTCCATGCAGGGTTGGCTCTAGCTACTCTCCCACCTGGACAAAATAGATTGTATACTCTCAACCCATGGAGTTTCCAAGCATGTTTGTCAAAAGAGTGATGTTCTGAGGCTGGAAATGCTGCCTCAGCTTGGAGACAGACGTCTGCCCTGCTGACCTGTGCGTCAGTCAGTGCTGCGGCTGAGTGTGCATGCTGGTACCATGTAGGATTACTGTTTCTCCAGGTTTTGTCTACAGACGCCAGACTCTGGGGGGAGCGCCAGTTTCTACAGGTCAGCCAAGGGCACCCTCGATAACCTGGAGAAATCGGGGCTTCTGGCATATCCAAAAGGAGGTGGCCCACCATAGGGACTTTTCCCAAGGTGGTATTGCCCCTCTGAAGAATTATGACACCATGTAGTGGGAGGGGTTATATTAGAAAGGGATGTGGCAGCCCTTTTGCCCCGCCCACTGTCTGGCATGGCTCTGCCCGCTGCGGAGCACCATGATGTCACGATGCCCTGTAAAGGGTAGGTTTGTACCAGAAATGGGTGTGGCATCCCTTTGCGCCGCCCCCTCTGACATGGCTCCACCCCCTTCAGGTTTCATCTTGGAGGGAGGTGGCAACTCTACATAAAGCAAGTTTGTTTTAAAGTCACTGCCTCCTCACATACCTCTCCTGCATTCGCTCACTCAATAATAATAATTAATATTTATATAGCACCACGACTCCTGCCATGGCTCTTGGAGCACTTTATATATAAACACAACTTTTAATCCTCACAACAACCCTGTGAGGTAGGTTAAGCAGAGAGAATATTGTGACTGGCCCAAGGTCACCCAGTAAGTTTCCGGCTCCCACCTTTCTTCCCTTATATCTCTTCAAAACTCTGCTGCCAGGATCATCCACCTAGCCCATCGCTTTGACCACATGCAGCCTCTCCTCGCCTCTCTCCACTAGCTCCCTCTTCCCGAGCGTAGTCTGCACAAGCTCTTTGTCTTCACCTACAAAGCCCTTCACAACTTCGCTCCCCCCTACCTCTCTGCCCTGATCTCCCTCCAAACCCCTGCTTGAGCACTCCGCTCCTCCTCCATCCCCCTCCCTCACCCTCCCACGCCTCCCCTGCTCCCCCAACCGCCTTCGTCCCTTCTCCCTCGCTGCCCTGCATGCCTGGAACTCCCTCGTCTGCCTTGCCCCCTCCCTCCACACCTTCAAGTTCCTCCTCAAAACCCACCTCTTCCGCTCCACCCTTCCTAACTCCTGCTAATCACCCCCACCCAGGATTATCCCCCACCTGTTATCTGCAAACTCCCAATTTACTGTAACCAAGCCAAGAACGTGTACCTGAGCTCTCACATTCTCATGAATGTTGCATCCCTTGTCTCTCCCTCTGTTTCCCCTTCCCTGTCTCCCCTCCCCGTCTTTTAGATTGTAAGCTCTCGGGCAGGGACCATGTCTATCTTATTCTTTGTAAAGAGCCAGGTACATCGCTGGAGCTATATAAATGCTTATAATAATAATTAATAATGTCTGTTTTCACACACACTTGATTGGGTTCGGTTGGATGGAATATAAAACCAAGGTCCCAAACATCCATGCTAATTAACTGATCCCATAGCACAGGGATGGGGAAACCTCAGGTCTGTGGGCCAAATGCAGTCCATGGCTAGTTTTTATTTGGCCCCTTTCCAGTTCCTGAATCTGACCCCTGGATTCAGTTCCTACCCCCAAGCACTGAATAACTGAGCTTACGGTACGGAAGCAGAGATGAGGGCCTGCACATGAGGAAATGCGGGATGGATTCATGATCCGGGCCCTCCTCTTCATGAGTGCCCCCCTTCCCCACAAGTTCTATGTGGCCTTCTGAGCTTGTTCTCATTGTGGCCTCCAGGAGAGAAAACGTTCCTTACCTCCTACCATAGCGCTTTGTGCTAGAGTAAGGCTACCAATTACTGTTCCTGTGCACCCTTGTGTTCCTCCTCTTGCAAATCCCCTTGCTGTTTGAGTTGGATACCTCATTCTCCTAGGTCAAATCCTTCACAAGCCATTCTGCCCATCAGGCTGCTATGGTTAAGGCACCCCAGTGTGTGGTCTAGGGCATACGAGGGAATGATGTGACCACCACCATGTCTGACCACCTTTGACTCCCCCCCAGCCCAATGGATCAGGGACCTATTCATGGGAGGCGGCCATCCCGTGTGAGAACAATCGAGACGTGAGCCTACGGCCTTCAGGGATGTATCCGAGGGTGATAATAGACATGACGGGGGCCGGCTATGGCCTGCCTGGGCCAGAGACCCACCGCCATATTTATTACCGAGCTGCTAAGTGTGGGTCCGCTGCTGTTCCAGCCCGGGTATGTGGCTGGCCCAGCTGTGGTCCCCCGGAAGAGCCTGGGCCTACAGCCTGAGCCAAAGGACACCCAGTCAGGCCAACATGGGCCATAGTGGGGCAGCACATCTATCTGTGGCCCCATCCTCCGATGGGGATTGGGGGCCACCATGATGGGCATTCAAGGCTTCCCATTGTGGTGGGGTACCAGGGGCATGCTGGAGGGGTTTGTTCCATTTCCCCTGCTGGGGGGCGGAGGGGGGAGGTCTTGCTGGCCTGGTTGGGTGCACATTTGATCTGTGCCCTGACCTGATCCCACCAGAACTAGGCCCCCCTCCTGGAGCATGTAGTGGCCACAGATGCTCCTTCACCTTCCTTCCAGATCGCTCATGTAAACATCAACCACGTTTTGCCCCAGAGGTGACTGCATTTCAGCAAAAAGACAAACGTTTCCCATACAGGGAAAACCGTTTGTTATGGCTCTCTTTTTACAAATCCAGAACAACACTCCCTTTGATGGCATTCCATTGCCTCCTCACTACCCAATCATCCCATTCGTGCCTTGTCTAATAATTAGCCAGTTCACACGGCTGGGTAGGCAGGAGAAGAATCGGGAAGCTGAGAAATGCAGCGTGTGCTTTTCTTGCGGTGGGAGGTAACAGCTCAGCTCCACATCAAAGCCCTACATGGACAATAGCACAGGTAGCCTTATGAACTCGCCCCAGGTCCTTCCCTGACGTGCCTCTCCTTCCTTAATGGGATTTTTTTTTCCTAAGTAGCTCTTTGCTATTCAGTATACCTAGTAACCCATCAGTGAAACCTACCCACAAAGGGCATGTCAGCTGGGAGGTATGAGTGTATAGGCAACACTTCTTTGCAATGAACAGACCTCTCTGCGTGCTGTTGAATTTTCCTGTGTTGGTCAAAATTCTTGCTGCAATGAGTGTTCCCAGATGTCCTGCTAGCCACTTGTTTTCGGTGTTAAACACACATTGGTCCCAATTAGAGCTGATTTGGTACCTGTGAGTAATACCCCCATTTTCGAGGACCATTTCGGGCATCTGAATTGGAACCCGAATACTGTCTGAATACTTGAAAAGTCAATGCTTCAACTTCCCCAGTTTTCAGGTACTTGAAATTACCCTCCAATCCAGGACTCGAAGCCAAAAATTCAGGATCAGAAGTAAACAAAAAAATTGGGATGAAAATGGTATGTTGATATTTTGGTGTGTTGGGTACTCAACCAGACACTATTTTGGGTACCAAAAAGTCCTTGACATTTTCGAATTGAATTGAGTCCCTTGAATTCAATGGATATGCCAGTTTTTGCATGCGTGCACTAGGCACAAAATGCCCATGTACAAGCATTGCACATCTCATGTGCACCATGTTGGTGAGGTGGGCGTGATGTACGTATGTTGTGCACGAGGAATACAAGGTTTGCATATCGCATGCACAACACTTGCGCTTGCCTTGCGCACAGTGCGTGTGCGAGACATGGAATGGACCCAATATGTGTGGAAAAACACATCCCAATTAGTGCTGAAACAAATCAGCTGGCCCCAAATTGACGAAAACTCTCATTTCAGGAACCCCACTGAATTTTCACAAATGTGTTTACATTCTGGATGAGTTTCCCCCCATTCGCTTGTTGTGGTATTTTTGCTGGTGAATTTCCATCACTTTTGTTGGTTTTCATTTGTCTGCCATCTTTGTCAATTCTTTGAGGGTAGGAGTAGCAGGTAGGAATTTGTTACTTGATATGATTAGGGATCCTAGGATTTAGGAGGCATCGGACGATTAACAAATTCCTAGGATTAGAGCGTTTTTAGGATAGTGTAATGGGTCAGGCATTAGGCCCTTTAAGGATCACTGACTGGTGCCTTACGCTCTAGGGACTGTAAATACCCAGGCTTGGAGAAGCTCAGGCAGTCAAGGACTGGCTATGGCAGGGTGCAGACTTCAGCCAGAGCTAGCTAGCTCTGGGAGGTTTCCAGGGTGCTGAACTAAAAGGCAGATTGAGAGTCTTATTAAAGCCAGCCCGTTGGCCTATTGAGACATGAACTATGATGTTCGCCTTGTTTCTGGAATAAAGAGGCCAGAGTTGCTGAGACAGAGTTACATTTTGAGGGGTTTGTGTGCCTTGCTGCTGTTATGACCCTGAGAAGCCAGGCCAACTACTCACAGAGAAGAGGAGGACTTTATAAGGACTGTCAAAGTTTCAGAAATAGGCAAAAGTATTCCCAAATGAATCTGAATGAATTTTCACAAATGTTGGTAAGGTTCTGCGTCATTGGGAGAGTGGCAAGTCGGCCATCTTAACTGAAAACTGCGTCCGTCCTGATAAATTGTTCCAGTCTCTCATTTGAACGTGCTTTATTATGGATTGAGTTCTGAGAAATCATGGAGACAGTGCTCCTCTTAATGCAGCCTAAAATTGCATTAGCTTTTTTTTTTTTTTTTTTTTGCAGACAAATCCCATTGCTGACTCACGCCCAGTCTGTCTTCATCCAAAATCCCTAGATCCTTTTTACATGTGCTGCTGCCAAGCCATCCTGGCATCATGCAGATTAGATGTGCAGGATCCCTTCGCTGGAAGCAAATCCCTTGGAGATTTTAGGCCACTCCTACTCTTTCCAAGGAAAGAGGCAAGGAGATGGTTTGACGGGGTTCTGTGTGGGATCCTTCAGGGTCCTCCAGTTCCTAAGCACTGCTCTGGCCTCAGCAGCACCGTTCCCTTCCTGGCACGCAGTCATTGGAAACGGCGTCCGTGGGAGTACTTCAGAGTAGTGGTTTGTGGATTGCAGCCTCCATCTGAAGTTGTGCCCCATGCCCATAGAGTGATGCAAGTAGAGATGAAAATGAGTGCTTGCGCAAATCGGTACCCGTCACTGCCAACGGGTTACCCAATGTCTCAATTTACTGAATTCTGGTACTGATTGTTAAAGTCGCTGTCCCGATAGTCGCTATTTTCCCACATCGATTTACCAGTGAGTAAATGGCAAATTAAATTAGTACGTCATTGGTAATGGCAAAACCGATTTTTCTGAGTAATCAGATACCTGGTTGATATATTGCAGTTATTACCTGGGGTCCAATAAATCAGGTACCCGTTTCAGCTGTAGAAGATGTGACTGTACTCAGTGGGTGTTTTTACACACACATTTCTCCTGCATGTTTGCTGTTACATCCTGAACTTTCTGTGTGTCTAAATCATTCATCCACATCTTAAACATCTGGCTCTTTGAATTTCTGCATAGAATTCTCCCAGAACTTTTGTGTGTAAAATTTCTCCTGGTAAACTGCTTTGCTCCAGGCAGCTGTGGTCACCCTTCATGTCTACAGCTGCGGCTACTTTAGGCTGCCTCAGGGCAGTGTTTGTGTGAAGAATGCATCCAGGAACTGCCTCGGGGCAGTGCAGGGGTGGTGGGCCCCCTAGGATATCAGGGGCAATGCCCCCCCTTACCCTAGCCCCCCAAGAACCCCCTGGGCCCCAGTGCTGTGCACCGCTGAAAAAAAACCCCACAAAAAATCACGCACGCACACACAACTGGTGACTCACCCCCCCCCCCCCAAGGCTTCCTAAAGGAGCCTTCAGGGACAAAAGGGAAACGTTCTCCCTTTTTGCAGAATGGGTGGCTAGAAGCACTGTCCATCCCACATAAAAGGAACCCAGCAATGAAATAGTGCTGCAGGGGGCACTATTTCATTGCAGGGGTAGCCCAGGGCTAAAAGTCCAATCTGGGCACCACACACTAGGTGCTCGGGTCAGACTATTTGTGGCTGTGTGAGGGGCCTGGGAGCTGCCGCGCAGCTCTTAGGCTCTCCCCCCTCTTGCCTCCCTCTCAGTCGAGTCAAACTTTGACTCCATTCCAAGGGTGGAATGGACTTCACCTTCCCAGAAGCAGGGGGCACAGTTGCATGAGGGAGTATGCCCACCCCCAGGCTCGTGGCCCCAATGCAGCTGTACCATTACTCCATTGCCCTGGGGTGGGGGGTCAGGGGTCAGAAATATCAGAGACCAACTGGCACACAGCAGGCGGGCAGAGGACAGAGTAGACATTGGCAGGCAGCAGGCACCAGGCATTCAGGCACAAGCATAGGAGGAGATGGTGGTGTCTCAAGTCTGACAAGGCTTCAAGTGGCAGCAGGCGGGCACTGAGAAGCAGCAGGGACTGGCAAAGGAAAGATGCTGCCCAAAGTATGTTGGGCTTCAATTTTCAGAGAATGCCCTAGGGGAGGAGAAGACATGAGAGAGACACACAGTCACCACACAGAGTTCTTGCTGAGATCAATACCCTTGGATCCAAAATTGGCTACCTGTTCCAGCCCTATACCCTATGTTAACCTCTCCCTTGTTTCTCCTGGATTGTAATCCCCTTGGAACGGGGACCTGTCTCTGATTCACAATTGTTCAGTGCCAGGCACCGCACAGGGGTGCTGGAAGAGTAACTAGCTTAACGATGGAACGGCCTCTGAGGGGGGAGCGTGTAAATACCTTATAGTGACAGATTGGTTCCCTGTGTCACAACTTAATTTGTGATTTATCCCTCCCGGGCACACAAGCGCTGATTTGTTATTGCAGGGTTGCTCGCCAGGGCTGTGCTGCCGCCATAGATTTTCTTGTTTTAAAAGGCTATTGATCGATGGTTTCATTTTGGAGAAACACACATGTGACACTACACAGGCAGTAGAGACACAGAGCAGAGGGGGAATGTGTAGCAGGTGGAAGTCTGGGCCTCTCATTACTGCGGACAATGCCTCTTCTTTAAGCTCTGTCGTGGTCTCCTATTGACTCCTCGATGCACAAGCGGAGCCATTTCAGCTTAGCTGCGTCTGCAAAGCCACCCAGTCTCCCAGATTCTTGCAAAGGCTAACTGTGCCTTTGCGCTGTCAATGATCGAAGGAAAAGACTTGGCCAAGCCCTCATTAGTTATTTATGATTGGAGCCTCTCACTTTAATTTGACCATTTCCAAGCTGTCAAGGTCCTTGGGAAAGGGGCAGGAGAGGCCAGCGTTGCTCCCATGCAGGTGGGATCCATGCAGTGTGTAATAAGGATGAGTACCGAGAGCAGGGAGATCTCAGAGGCGGTCTGTAGCGATGTTTTCATCTACCTGCCAGTTACAAAGCAAAAGCACAGCTCCAAGCAACAAGATATTGGGCCAGAATCCTAAACTGTAGGGTTGGGGAGAGATCTCGCGTGTCTTCTAGTCTGACTGCCTATTCCAAGGCAGGATATCCTATGCCTACAGTGTCATAGATAGATGCTTGCCCAGTTAAATTCTGTAAACACCCAAGATTGGCGATTCCACAGTCTCCCTAGGCAACTTATTCCACTGCCCAAGTATATTTGGGCACAATAGAACTGAAATAGGGTACCCACAAAATGAGGTCAATCATCGAATTCCCGGTACCTGATTTGACCCTGTAATGATTGGGTACCATGTGGTACCTGATTATGACTTGATCAGGTACTCAATGTCCTGCAATGGCGACCACCAGCCCTGGAATGTCATCTATGAATACTGATTTTTTTAAACTTTTTTTTTAAAAAACATTTTTATTGCTAGACCAACTCCCGACATCTATTTATCGTTTTTCTGTGAAGTTTCAGCAACATCCAGTCCCAATAAACTATTTCTGGTTCCAATCATTTTAGTATTCCATCCCAGAAAATAAACTTTCCTGTTCCAGAAAGTCAACTTCTGGTCCCAGGAAACTACTTCCGGTCACTGTTTGTTAAAAAAACATCATGCCAATTTTTCGGTTTACCAACTCAATATATGAATTGCTATACCGATACACCAATTAGGAAATGGAAAGATTGGCACCGAAAGTACCTGATTTGGGGGTATTTGGGTACCCAAAGAAGTAGGCATT
This sequence comes from Sphenodon punctatus, assembly GCA_003113815.1. NCBI lineage: Eukaryota > Metazoa > Chordata > Lepidosauria > Sphenodontia > Sphenodontidae > Sphenodon > Sphenodon punctatus. The sequence goes on along the minus strand of QEPC01012679.1, from coordinate 3,589,964 downwards.
ACCCATGGGCACTAAATTTAATACTGGTTTCAGCCAGATGCAGGTCTTCAATCCTCACCCTCAGGGTTCTTTTGAGTTGTGGCTGGGCTTGGAGCACCACTGCTTCACCTTGTCTCAGGTCCAGCCACTCTCTTCACAAAACCTCCCTACCCTAGTTGTGCCCCTCCAGTCTGTCCTAGCCACTGCCCTGCTTCCCAGCTTCCTGGTTGGCAGCCTGTCCCTTATAAGGCAGGCCAGCAGCCACAGGAAGTAGGGCAGATCATCTGACTTCCTGTCTTGCTTGGAACGGTGACAATTTGTGGAGACCTGCAGGAAGTGCTGCTTGCAGAGTCCTTTTGCCTCTGTTCCTGAGGGGGACCCAGGATCCCCAACACCACTATATTATTTCTGTAATTTCAAGGTGATGGCAGGTCTCCTGAAGGTCCTGGATGATGGAGAGCCAGTTTGGCATCAGCAGGAGTTCCTGGGGCCTCCAAGGCTTACCAGGGGGAGATAACAAGATTGCACTGGGACAGGGAGGCTGGGCCCAGCAGTCAGCAAGGAATTATGTGGGTGAACGGAGCAGCAAGACTCACCCCACTGCAGAGCATGGGACACACCACAGATGGCTCCTCAAAAGGACTGCCCTATTAGGTCAGAACGTTGAAGGTCCACAAAAATAACTTTGTTTTCCTAAGCAAGCCTCAGATTGCCAATTGTTTAAGGGGCAGGGCTATGGGGGGGTAGAGTAGAGCTGTAGATCTGAAACAAAAAATCTTGGCAAGTGCTGATTCCGTTGGAAGTGGGCATTTGCCAAGATTCACGCAACAGGGATAAATTTCCGGCTTTCTCGCTGTTTTCACCATTTTTGGATACTTTCCGAACGTTGAACGGGGCTGCGACAGGACGGTCCCAAGTCCCATGTGTGCCCCATGTGCACCTTCGGGGGGGGGAGGGGGGCCGTGGAGATTCAAACTTGCTGGCTAAGCACCGAGGGAAGTGCTGGACATTGCCAAAAGTGCTATAAAACTATTGTAAAACTGTCTTAAAATTCCTGGAAAGTGACAAGTGAAAAAGGTCTCCAAAAGTGACAAGAGTCCTGTAAAGTGACAAAAGTGATGGGGGAAACTGGCACAAATGTGGAAGTACTGGAAACTGATGAAGTACTGACACATGCTCCCAGGCACTCCTGAAATGTCAGTATTTTCCTTTGGAACGGGAACACTTCCTCTTCTCTCAACCATATTCTGAAATGGTTCTTTAGACATAACTTCAATGGGTGTCTGAATGTGTATTTTGGCCCTGATAAGAACACCAGTTTGGCCCTGTGTTCACCATATGGCGCTGCTTAGACACCCAGCCCATCTTGGGGCAAATTGGTGTTTTGCTTGCCATCCGATCTCAGCACACTAGTGCTGCTGCTTTGTTCCCCATGTTGTACCTGCTAACATGCCATGCGATATCATTGGACACAACGTTGGCCATGTGTTCATCCGGAACATGCAAATTGTTCTTGTGATGCAATGGTGTTCACATTGCATGTTCAACAGGCGGTCGGATTGGTGTTGGGATTGTTATGGTGCTAAACACGTGCATAGGTATTTTGACACCTGATCTTTGTGTCGTGTCTAAAGACACCCTAATTGTTACCTGTGGGTAATACTCACATTTTTAGTACTGTGTCAGGTATTTGATGGGCTACTGATCACGGATCGGGTACTCGGATACTTGTTTATTTTAGCAATTTATACCCCACCCCCTCCTTCAAAAGCAGCTCGGGGTGGCTAACAAACATCTAAAAATCTGCTAAAATACAAACCATATAAAATCACATAAACCATGACACATTCATAAAATATAAAAATGCAAAAATAAATATACACGAACAGTAGGGCATGAAAATAACCAAAGCAACAGCCACGTCCCAACCTCGCCCATCTCCCTCACCAAATGCCAGACCCCAATCAAAGGAAGCTTCAGCTTAGAGTCTTACTGAGGCTCCAAAATTCGGTCCCACGTTCCCAACCCAGGACCGTCCCTGATGTGACCAAGTAATTGGGTTACCTGCCATTAAAGCTTAAACAAGCACACACAAAATGGATATATCCGACACATTTCTGTTACCCAAATCGACCCAACAACATTGGATGTCCTGGCATGTCGACTTCCGAATGTTGACCATGTTACTGACTTTTTTACTTCCGACTCCTATTTTTTGTTTTTCCATCCTGATTTTTGGTTTTTCATCTCAGTGCACTGATCGGTAATCAGAAAATGGAAAAATCGGTATCAGAAATTAACAATGTTTCAGGGCTCTTGTTACCTGATTGGTACTCAAGTATCCCGTTGAGTACTTGAAAATGTGGGTATTACCCATGGGTACTAAATTAAGTACTTGCTTCATCTCTACCTGATATTCTTCTGAATGATGACATCATGCTTCTTATGGTGCATCATGATATCATAATACTCCTGTAGAGGGGATGGCCACAGCAGAAAGGGGGTGTGGAAATACCTATGCCCACTCCTTTCTGACATGACTGCACCATGGCAGTCCCAATTCTCTGAGTTAGTCACAGGCTTAGCCAGGGGAATTAAGTCGTCTGCTGGAGCCTGGGGACTCTGGATCAAAACATGGAATCCCGGGCTGAAACTTGGAGAGATGGCCACCCTACTCCCTACAGCCAAGCCAGAACCTCATACTTTCACCTAAATTGGTAGTAAAACCCCATGCAATTCCCATTGTGGGCACTAGAGGCCACTGCAGTGTTTGGTTTTAGCCAGTCATGTGGCCAAATTGTTTTTTCTGTCCCCTAGTGAGACCCCTCCCCCCCCCCCAACCAATCCTCTTCCTCCTCCCCCAGCTCCTCTCCCTGAAATCAGTCTGGCCCCACTCTTTCCTAATATTTCAGCGCTCCCTGCTAGCATTAACACATGCTGCTAATACTTGGGCAACAGTTTGTGTTGACCCTAAGGTGATTTGAAATTTTTTTTGTACAGTATTCAAATGATTTGTGTAATATGTCATTGTAGAGGATTTAAATTTATACCTCACATTTTCCCTAAGGCTCAGGCAGCATGCAACATATTAAAAACCATCCCACAACACCCTAAAACCTTCCCACCTGACCCCTATCCCAGCCTGCCAAATGCTTGGACAAAAAGAAAGGTCTTACATTGACTTCAGATTGGCCCTGTTACATCATAAGTCACCACAGGATCCACCCCCAAGGCACTCACTTCTCACCAGGGCTTCTTACCCAAGAGCCTATTTATTCATAGATTCTATAGCACCTCTTAACTGTCCCCAGGGTCAGCATCCTGGCCAGCACTGAGTATCCCGGAGCAGAACTCCTTCTCTCCCCACAGCTCACTGCAGACTGACTTGAGGCCAGAGTATGCTGATTTAATAACCTCAGAAGGAGGCGTGGCAAAAGTAATGGGTAGGCCTTCTTAAAGGAGCCACCGCCTATTCTGTCACACTCACCCACAGTGTTGAACATTAACACTTGTAGTCCTTTGACTGTGTAAAGGCCTTCAAAAGTAACTTGATGAAGAGAAGGAGTGGTCAGAAACATGGCTCTGTGCCTTTCCCAGAGACTTCTTAAATCTTGCACCTGATTGGCTGCGGGGTTCTGCCTCAGGATTGGCTGGAAGGTCATATAACTACTTCCCAGCTCAGAAGCCAGTCATTAGTTCTGAGCTTTTAGACAGGGACTCAGTCTCCTAGCTGTAACTCTTGGCTTGCTCCCTTCTGACTCCTGGACCCCTTGTCTGGTTATTGACACTTGGCATGGACTTGACCATGCTTTCATCTTGCCCTTTGCACTTGGCATTGGGATACAAATGCCCAAGTCTTGACCCTTCAGCAGGACACTGGCTAAAGTTGCCACCTCTCCTGGTTTGACCCTGAGACTTCCATATGCCAAGTGGGAGTTTCAGTGTCTGAAAGCACAAGAATTGGCAACTCTTGCACTGGCTCCAACCTACTCTGCCGGTGCTCCAAGACTGGGCTTCTGCCAACTTAATAGGACTTTCCTTCATGCGGTTTCCACAGCTCCATGCTTCCCTCTTCAACCTCGCACCCCAGCCCTGAAATCCAAATGAAAGTGTGACTTGAGGCACGCCACATCTATATTTCATTAATTACCCAAGTTATGTGCCTATTACAGTCCCAGAAATTGCATTATTAAAAAGAAATCTCAGCAGATTTTCTCTAAAATCCATCAGTCTATTCAATGGCCTGAGTTTGGTCATAATTAAAAGTAAAAAGTATAGGCCAGAAGGAGGACCATAAATAAATAAATAAATAATAATAATCAAAAATGGCAGCTTTCCTGAACATGGATAATGGAAACATTATTAACATGAGGAAATTGCATGAGAGATTTTGGCTGGCTGCCAACTCGGTTTAAATATTCATTAGTCGGCTGACGTGCCTACGGTGATTAATAGCATTAATAATTAAAAAAAAAAAAATGAAATTCATCTCATCTACTCCAGTGGTCGTAGGGAGGGAGATGCATTGGTTGCCCTCATTATCTTGGAAAACACTGGAGAAAATTCTCCCTGCCATGTGTGCATTGTGTTGACGACTTCAGCAGCAGCAGCAACTGTGTGTGCGTGTCTGAGAGGAGAATCCGAGCCAAACGTTTCGGGTACTTTACAGTACCCGAACTGGTTTTTGATTGGGTACCTGATTGGGTACCCGAAATACCAACAACTGGTATACCAACAACTTCATCTAGAGAAGAGGCTGTGGCCCTTTCTTTCCGATTCAGATTTGGCTAGACTACTGCAATGCACTCTCCGTGGGACAGCCCTTGATGACTGTTTGGAAGCTGCAGCTGGTGCAGAACGTGCAGCGGCCTAGCTCCTAATGGGGGTGGGCTGCACTGGCTTCCTAGAACTTTCTGGGCTCAAATCAAGATACTGTGTTTGACCTTTTTAAGGTTCTAAAAGGTCTAGGCCCCACATAACTGAAAGGCCACCTTTCCTTTTGATGCTGTACTGCGTCCCCTGCGGTTAGCTGGGTGCACTTTCTTGTGGGTATCACCTGTTGACCTTGTTTGTACAAGTTTTTCTTATATGTGCATTTACAGTGCATCCTGGGAAATGTAATTTTCCAAGGTTCGCAGCATTTTTTTTTGTTCAGTCTGCTAATGAAGAAAGTTCATTGGAAAGAAAAATGGAGTTTTCTGAGGAATCCTGCCCCAACTAACTTTTCTTGTTGCAAAAAAACAACAAAGTTCAATCAATCAATCATCCTCTATTATAGTGCCAGCAATGAGTAGAGATTAGAGACTGGTCCCTTCCCTGAGTGGCTTACAGTCAAGAATGTTCCAGAGAGAGGAGGCAAACAAGGCCATGCTCCCCCATAGGAAGCTACACTGAGTTATTAAGGCATAAACCATTATTCAGGTTTTAGGACCTCACTTCAGTATCGTTCACACAACACTCCTAAACCTATTTTGTATGGGTTGGTGTCCGGAGGGAATTATGGATCCATAGCTGTATTGTGGATCCAGAACTTTAATTCCGGATTGAATTACAGATCCATATTGCTGACGCGTATTTAAATAAATTAAAAATAATTTAAAAATTAAAAAAATATAAAAAATAACTCTGCATGTACAAAATGGCTACCGGGAATGTAAAGACTGGCTACCTTTTCCCAAAGTGGCAGCGATGCCACCTCCGCCATTTTGGAAACGGCAGCTCATGCGCAGAACAGTCTGGCAACCATTTTGTGCACGTGCACTGATTGTTTTAGTATAGATTTTTAAACCTAAACGTGTTGCGGTTCAGTACAGGTTAATCCGTAACTGTCTGTTATAAGCATCTACGGATTAATCCAAATCCATGTCCCCTATCCCTACTATTCTATAGCGCCACCATCTGCTCCTAGTGGCCAAGTCATGAAAGTGCACATCATGACACTTATCCTTTGAGTACGCAAAGCATTCTGGGATGGATTCCACAGAGTTCTTGCCAGGAGAAGCACTTTGCCCTACAGCCCAGGAATGACTTGTACACCATGTTCACCAATCTGAACGGAAAGAGTTCACATTACAAAGTACTCTGGTTTAGAAAGCGAAGGAGAGTATCTGCTCCTGATTGACATACGTCACCATCTACTCCAGCCCTTAATACCATCGCTTGTCGTGTGAATGGTACCAACGGATAAGCAAGCTAAGGACTTACTGCTTTAGCTGTTCACATGAACATGGCTGGTGAGGAGAAAGTAGAGAAGGATACATTCAAGAATTCTAGAACTTGGAGGTGCACGTTGTTAGATTAATTATACGGGGAGGAAAAATTTCACAACTAATTCTATCCTGTATTATCTGTACAGGTGCGGGGCAAGGATGTATTCCTCATGCCATTAAAGTCAAAGGGCATTTTACCACGGATTTCAATGAAGCCAGGATTGTACCCTGCGAATCTGTACTAACCCTCCCCCTGCTACTGTCAGCCCAATAAAACTTGTTTGGCGTACACAGCAAGCAGCTCTCCGTGTACAAAGAGCTCTTAACAGCTTCCTTTGAAAAGTGCTATATAAAAGCCAACCATTATTACTATTGATTTTGGAGAGCTATCCTCCAAGGCCTGTAATTCATCCGCGCATCAGCCAGTAAATAAATACAAGTTGTCATTCTCTATGCTGCTCGTTCAGCGCAGCAAAATTCTGGAGAGCAAAAGGCAGCTGACCCCTTTGTTGGAGACGCTCGGAGTGTGTCTAGTTGCTGTTGGGGGCGGGGGGGGGGGGAATCAGGTGAGGCTGAACGGGATCCACTCATTTTCTGACATATTTGGGCAGCCTGTAGCTGTTTGTATTTGTCCTGTCTTGCGCTGTTTGTGCTCTCCTGCTTTTGATAACAGGTGTCTTGTCCAGGGTCAGATTTTCCCTCTCAGCGGCGCATCAGTAACAGCAGGGCCAGCATTAGAATTTGTGGGGCTCGGGTTGAGGATAAAGTAGGGAGGAAGGAGGTCTTTTAGATATGCAGGGACTAAGCCGTTACATGGTAATGCCGTACACGGTAATGCTGTAATCGATAATTTGGTAATTGGTAAATGGTAATATGAGAAGAATGTTATGAGGATGCCTTTGCCTCCCTTGGGCCCCTGTATGTGGGTGGAGTCTGGGTAGAGGTAGTGGGCTAGGTAAATAACTTGGGCATCCAGAGGTGTCAGACAGGGTTCAGAGATGTTTGTTTCAGCTACACAATTTGCATTGTTATGCCCTTGTATATCCCAGGCAGACCGTGCCACAGTGACCCATGTCCTGGTGACCACGAGGCTTAGTTTTTGTAGCTCCCTTCTCTATGGGCTTCCACTGGTGCTTCTCTGTTGCTTGCAGCTTGTTCAGAATGTGGCAGCGTGACTACTTGCTGATTTGGGCAGCCGTGATTCTATTACGCCTGCCCTGCATTCCGTTCTCTGCATTGACTGCCTGTCAAGCAACGGCCTGAGTTTAACCCTTACCCTCATACTTTAAAAAAAATTGCACTCACCAGGTTTTGGGGTACATATGGACCCCCTATGGGAAAACCCATTGTTGGTGGGGTATATTTTAACCCCAAAATATAGTCGGTGTCCCAAAATGTTAAAAACCTTGAAACTAAGCCCTGGAAGCGCGCGCGCGCACACACACGCACACACACACACACATGAGAGAGTGTTTTATGGGGATTGTTTTCACCCAAACATAACCAATGACCCAAAAACATATTTTTCCCTTGTAAAAACTAAATTTTATTTAAAATACAGAATATTTATTGAACAAACACTAAACATTTAATTAGTAACTGATCTAAACCTAAAAAGAGAGAAAACACTGAATAACATCAGACTTAAAAAATGGCACTCACCAGGTCTTGGGGTCCATTGGACCCCTATAGGAAAACCATGATACAAAGGCACAAGATAATAGCAGTGAAGGGGTTAACTTTCATTGTTGCTGCCAGTCTGAAGTGGCCTTGAGTTCCATGTCCCTTGCTATCTGAGTTGTCCTTGAAAACTGTTTGTTTGGTTTATTTTAAGCTGAGGTCCATTTGACCTCTCTTGAAATGTATTGGCTGCGGTCCATTCAACCCCAATAGGAAAACTCTATGGAAACCTGGGGTAAATGATCTATCTAAACTAGGTGAAGCAAAACTAATGGACAAAATGAATTTGCAGATTTTGCATACACAGGGATGATAGTTTGCCTATTCTGTCATGTGACCAACCCTGTGAGTTATAGTCACAAAGATGACCTTTCCTCTTGGTTTCAGTGCTAATCCGTGGTAGAGTTCTTGTGATTGTTCAGGGGGGTGATTACAACAGAATTACCGAGGGATAATTATGTAGCAAATGCATTTGCACAAACAAATAAATCAGTAGTGAATCTGGACTGATCTTCCCATCTTCTGGATTCTGGCTAGAGTTTGCTTAAAAGAGCCCTTCCATTTTCACAAAAGAGTTCAGGGCTTTTGGAATTCCAAACAGCCGGAAGTATCAATCAGATTTCCAGTCGGGTCTTTTTGCGCGTGCACAAATGGTGCTTGGCTGCACTGCAGTGGGCGAGATGGTGGCGGCTGCTTTGCATACGACTGCTGCCACCTGCGCCTGCGCGAAAGGGCACAGGGATGAAGGGGCCCGTCACGTCTGGATGGCGATCACGGCCTGAAATCCCTGTTGAGATTCCGGGTCGTGGTCATTTTGGGCGGGCGCTGCGGCCGCATTGGCTGCGGCGCCCGCCCGTCTCCCCAGAGGATGGGCAGTGGGGGAGCATGGGGGGGCGGGGGTGTGCGGCCGCACTTTGTGCCGCACGGCCCCGCCCCCTCCCCGATTCCCCGCTGGGAACCCCCAGCATGTCTGTTGGCCGTCCCGGAGTGATCCCGGCGGGGAATCCAAGGGTTGTTTCTGTGACGGGGCGAATGGCGCCCTGTCACGTCTGAAAATACCCATGGTAGCCAGTCAGAATTTTGCTTTCGGGCCGAATTCCGGTTTTTCTTCACAACTTCTTGGATTCAGCTTGAGTAGATGCTTCTCCTGGACTGACCCTTCCAGTCACAGAACCCCAACATGTTCATCACCCCTGACACTTGTGCCTCCCTCTGCCCCCCAGGCTTAGATAACTGAACCTTGGCCTTCCTGAGTGATGCATCACTTGACCCTGCAAGACCAATGGCCATGGGAATGGAGGGTCCTCTGCGCAGTCTTGTACATATTTTTTTGCATCTAATTAGAATTCATTTGCATACCACCAATTAGTCCCCTAGTGAAAGCTTCCTTTTTCTTAGGTTTCTTCCTTTTTTCTTATTGGGTGTTTTTTTTTTAAAAAAAAAAATATTTTGGGACAGCAAGGAAAGGAAAACAGGAAACTAATGAGCTGAAAAAAGAAAAGAAAAGGGAATGCTTCGTAATGAAGATCTGCTAATTAAAATCCTTCCTCATCTACCATTCTGCTTGCTAAATCCCACTGGGCCTTGAGATGTTCCCAGACTCTCTGAGCTTCTGGCCTTTTATCTTCCTGATCTGTGGCCTGTAACCATGCTGGAAAATAAATGTCAGTGAGGAAACTTAGAAAGCTTCTCGCCAGCTGTACTCCAAAGCCAGGCTAGGGGCTGCCATCTGCACCATCGAAAGAAAAGGCGTAACAGAGTGAAAACCGATGTATGGGTGGCACGGCAGCTCCCTGGCCCTATAAACAGCGGCCACCACTCTACGAGGTGGGAGGGGCACTGCCCCTGCCCCAGCTCCAGCATCCTGCCACCTGGATGGCCATGGCAGCCCCTGCCACACAGTGGGGATGGTGAGGCCCACGTTGGTCTGCATGAGCATCCCTTGGCCTGGAATTGATGCCCAGAATCAAAATGATTTTCGATTCAGCCCTAGCCTGAATGGAACCAAAACATCTGAAGCAGTTATTCAGCAAAGTAGAAATAAATATCCTCTCTGTCAGATCCAAATTAAGAACCTAAGAAGTGTCATACTGGATCAGACCAATGGTCCAGCCAGCCCAGCATCCTGTCTCCAGCAGTGGCCACTTTTGGTCATTTCGGAGCCGTACCCAACCGATCATAATGGGGATATCCATCTGCTGCTATTTACTCCCAGCCCTCAACAACCAGAGGTCTCATTCTCTGACTAGCTTGACTGATTGCCCTTTAGGGACCCATCCTCCAAGAACTTATCCAATCCCTCTTTAAATCCAGTTCTGTTACTGGCCTTGAAGTAAGCGAATTCGTTGAGCATCTTATTCTCCACAAACATCCGTTTCAGCTTTACTTTAAACTGAGCATTTCCTCGGAGAAGAGAGAGATTAGATTCAAATGTACATGCCTCTCTTTGAAGAGAGAGCAGGATTTACAAACATTTGCATGGTTAGAAATCCTCGGTGTTTAGAAACAATATTTTAAAAACCTATTTCCGCCTGTTGAACGTTGTTACGGTTCGTCACACATATTGTTTTGAGTCGACAGGAGGGGGCAAGCATCCAATACATCAAAACAACTTTGACTGTCTAGTATTTTTTCCTTTCATTTTCATCACCACTCAATTCCCACAGTACTGCTCTGCGGCTTTAAATTAAAGAGCTTTCTCCCAAAGCATAACTTGTTGTGCAGAAAATATGTAGGTGGGGGGGAAAAATAATGAACATGCCAGTTGCATCTAGGATGGTTCAGTGGGCCAACTTTTGTCCTCATTGCAAATTTATCAAGCGTGTTGAGGCATACGGGGTCTACCAGGGGCACCGTCTTGAAGGTCCCCTGGGTGAATCAGGGTGCTATGATGGAGAGGGCGTTCTTGGTGGCTGCACCACGGCTGTGGAACTCCCTCCCAGAGGAAACTTGCCTGGCTCCCAGCCTGTTGGCCTTTCGTCAGACCTGTCAGTCCTGGCTGTTCGTCCGGACTTTTGTGGAGAGAATAAGCGGGGCGGGGTGGGGTGGGGTGTTATCTGCCAGTGGCTTTACCTCTTTATTGTTTTAGTAACCCTTCTATGTATTGTTAGAATCAGAATCAGATTTATTAAGACGTGACCATTGGTCATTGTCATCGTACAAACATATAAAAAAACAACATACATACACAAAAAATATAAATAATACAACTAATTATAAGTTATCCCTTCATAACCAAGGGTTCAAAATCTAAGGATTCATAAAACAATCCCTACTCAAACTAAAATCATATTAACAACAAGGAACTTCCCAAGACCTTTGACCCTAGCCCTTTTCTAGGTTTGTGTGCTAAGAATTTATTCCTAAATTCAAACGCGAACAGGAATTTCATAACACTAGAAGTGACCTTAGGGCAAACATCAGATAGAGCCACTTGCATTAAAAAAACCTCTGCCCCCCCTCCCCTGGATATTTATCTATTTTGGCTTGCAGAAATTTAATACGTAGAGAATCATACGATCGGCAAGAGAGCAATATGTGCTGGGTTGATTCTGTAATCTGCCTGTCATATGGACATAAACGGTCACCATAAACTATACCAGCATATCGACCCTCAAGAACTCTGGTAGGTAAGGCATTAAGCCGGGCACACAGGAACAAATACTTTCCCCTAAAGGTCACTGGCATACTAAGAGGGTTGGCCATAGAACCCAATTGGGGAGACCATAAGACATATCCACTTAGATGGCTAGATCCGCCAACGACTGCCAAATCCTCCTGCCTTTCAATGTCTCTAAATCTCTGAGATATCACACGCCGAGCAACCGCTGGGCTATAATTATCAAAGAAAGAGTCTGAAAATCCTATGCAGGAGAGTTGATTACTTACTGCCTTTTGCCATGAACTAATAAATATATCCTGGAATATCAACCGTGCCAAAGTATTCTGGCCAGATTCCTTCTTTTTGAGCCAGAAAAATACCACACGTTCCCAGGTCACTGTCGACCAGGCCCGTAGACCCAGTTCCAATCTTACAGCTGCTGCTGGTGTTCCTTGAGGATGGCTTGTTAAGGTTCTCATAAACTTTATTTGGATGCTATTAAGATTTTTTTTTCATTAGTGGGGCCCAGAGTTCCACCCCATAAAGAAATGAAGCCCTAGTCTTTGCTTCAAAGACCTGAACTGCCATATCCGGGTTCTTCCTCCCTCCACTCCGAAAACATCCTAAAAATTGCCGATGTCTGGCTTCTTGCTGACACCTCACAGTTGCCTTTAATATTAAAATGTAGTTCTAAATATTTATAGGACTGCTTGTTGGAGCTGTGAAGGGCCCATAGGCCATCTGTAAGTCTGCCTACTCAGGGGAAAAAAACAGGACATTAGACTTAAGGTAATTAACAGTCAAATGGTTATCCTAGCAATAATCTGTGAAGGCATTAAGGCAACAAGCTATCTCCGAAAACGCACCCTGGTCTGTGGCAACAGAACCAGGTCATACGCATAGAGAAGAGCACCAATGGGATGAGCTGCCAACCTCGGGGGGGGGGGGGATTGCTCCTGCCGCATGACTGGGATGAGCTCATTAATAAACAAAATGAATACGGTGGGTGCCAGCACACATCCCTGCCTAACACCCTGGGAAACCAGGATGTCAGATGTTATCCTCCCCTTCATGTCAACCTTCACTGCTACAGAAGTATTACTGTAGAGTAGGGCTGATGTGGCAACAGCTGTTACCGTGCCACAATTCCATTTCGGAATTGCCTGCGCCACGCCGCGGCTTTTCGGCGGACATTCCACTAATTCGCCGGCATTCTGCAAATTGCAGAATTGCAGAAAAATTGCGGAAACTGTCAGAAAACCACTGTTCTGCTATTTTGTGGCACTGGCGAAATGGCGGAAGTAGCAAAAATGTCATGTTTCTGCTATTTTGTGAAGCCTGTGGAAGTAGCTGAATGAAATTAGTGGAACTGTAGAAGTAGTGGAATGAAATTAGCGGAATGAAAGCCTCTACCAAGCCATACCACTAATTGCGGAAACGCTGTTTCCGGCAAAAATAGCTACCGCTGCGACATTCCGCTACAGCCCTACTGTAGAGCGCTCGTATCAACAGCAGTAGCCTCGGGTCCATCCCCATTTGGTCCAACCTTTGCCATAAAAGGGACCTATCTACCATACCAATACTATGTATTGTCTTTAATATACTTTAAATGTTTTGTGAGACGCCCCGAGCTGCCATAGGGCTGGAGGGAGCAGGATACAAGTTATTAAATAAATAAATACATATAAATTTGGGGCCTTATCCAAATGACTGTTTGACATAAATGGAAAGATTCCAGTTGACTTACTCAGTTGTTTGGATCGGGTCCCTCACAATCTTTATTTCTAATACCCGGGTTGATGCTTTATTCTCCACGCAAGCTTTTCTATATTTTAGACATTTGTTCTGGTGCTAATAGCACCGTGAATCAATCTGGTACCAAGGCTGTTTTCTGCTTAATATTTCTAAATAATTTATGATCAGCAGCTTAATCCTCCCAGGAACCCCTGCTCCATATTAAAACCAATTTCTGAGTCAGATCATGCTTCTTATTGGAAAAGCATATCCGTCCCTCTTGATTTGTTTGTGTCTTATATATTTTCAGAGAGAGGGAGAGAGAGAGAAAGAAAGGTAAAGATGTGATTTTTTTTTTTTCCCCTCCTCTCTTGAAATTGATTTATTTTTCTTATTTCTCTTATTCTGTCCAACTGAAGCATAACTTGCTGTTTTTGCCGTTGTAGCAAGGCTGTTCCATATTGATGCTCTGGGATGTAGAAGGACGTTAAAGTGGTGAAGAAATTAAACTATTTACCATGCACTCTTGGGGGCCAATTTATCACTCTGTTGTTCTAGTCTTACACCAATAGCATTGCAGCAACGTAAGAGTGGAGCAATGTGGATATAAAGGGAAGGGAAAGCATCCAAGTGTGGGGTATTTAATAGGACTGGCACTGAGTTGCAATGTTTCAATGGAGCTGAAGCGGGTACTGAATTTGCTACCCGCTGTCAGTGGGGAAGGGGAGTGAGGGTCCAAACACACACGGTTCCACCCACGTGCTCTTCCCCCGCCGAGGAGGGGGATAATGCCTGTCAGGATAGAAGTGTGGCCCGATATGTCTCGCAGAGACAGGGCCCCTATCATCATAGGGCGCAGAGCATGAGACTAGACCAGGGCTGCCGCAGCCCGTCACAGGCCCACACGCCACACACACACCAGGAAGGCACAGGGGTTGGGGTAGTTGTGCGGGGAAGCGTGAGGGACAAGGGTGAGGACCCAGGGCCGGGGAACAGAGAGGGGGTTCACACACGCCAAGGACTGGGGGAGGGGCCCCCGGGACAGGGACAGGGAAGGGGAAGGGCTAGCACGCACACACACTCGTTCTCCCACACATGCACAGATGCAGACGCCAGACACACCAAGGAAGAGATTACACCAGGAAGCAGCCTTTCCCCCCAAACTATGATTCCCAAGTATCCACAAGCACCCTCGCAGACACACCACAATTCCCAAACTCCACACAAGTACTTAACTTAGCGGCCAGTTTCAGCTCCGATTACTGGTGCTGGGAAGCTCCCCGTGCCGGCTTATGAAGTGGCAAGCACGCCCCCCCCCCCCGCATGTCAGGAGCTGTGCGGAACGCTGCGGCAGCTCTGAACATGACTCTGCCCCCTGTGGGGTCGCAATGGACTGTGCAGCGCTGCCTGCATCAGAACCGGTTGCCTTGGCAACCAGACGTGGTGGCGGCGCGTCTCCTGCTGTGGGCCCTGGCTGGGGCGGCAGGCCTGGGGCGGCATCAGGAGGGGGAATCGGAGCCCTCATGGCCCCCGACTCCCGCCCCGACCACTGGGGCTGACACCCGCAGGAGGTAATACCTAAATTTTCAAGTACCGTGTCAAATATTCGACAGGCTGTCTGCCTGATCACCTATCGGATACCTGGATACTTGAAAAATTGGTGATTCCCATTACTGAATGTTTTGATTTTCCACTGAATGGCTGAAAAACGGGGATGGAAAACCAAAACATTGGGGATGGGAAGTCAATATTTTGGGACCAGAAGTAAACATTCTGGGACATTTCGGGATATTCCATATTGGGTCCAAATCGGGTACTGATTTGTAGCAGAAATTTTCACGTCAAGTTGGGTATCGGAAATTCAATGGATATGCCCACTTTGGCAGGTACTTATCTCAGCTCTTCTAGCTAGTCTTTCCGTTGTCGCATTAAGAAAACTGGATACAGACACAGAAACTCAGATCGCATCTGCAGTTAAGAGCATTGCCAAATGAAACACTACCCATTCAAAAGAGAATGGCTAGTATTTTATTATATTTATTTTTCAATACTTCTATACCGCCCTAATAGCTATGCAGCGACTCACGCGATTTTGCTTGCAAGGGTGTGGTGTTTTTTCCCCCCCTCTCTGCCTCGCATTGTGATATTCAGCGCAGCCTCACAAGCAACAGAAGGAGTTACTCTTTTCTCTCCCAGATGATTTGGGGGCTCCAAACACAGCACTGAAAGTGGGTGGGAGAAGCGACAGCACTTCCTCCTTTGTGTGTCCTTGTTCCCTCTGCTGCTTGTGATGTTGTCCCAGGGTTTGCCTTGTATCGTGATTCCTGGTACAACATCACAAGCGGTGACGTGTGTATGTGCACTCTCTCCTCTTCCAGTCGTTGTGCAGGCTCCTTGGAAGGAATAAATAACCCCTGTTTATGGGTAATATTTTATATCTGTTTCCACCTTAACTCTCTTGTGTAAAATCACAGTTGAGGACAAAAAGGTACTGGGGCCTAGAGGTGGGCGAACACGGTTCAGATGTTCCGAGTTTGGACTGAACTCGGTCTGTTTGGATGTTCAAACCGAACGTCTGAACCGAACTCTCGAATGACCGAACAGTTCGGTCGCGTTCGGATGATTTTGGATGAGTTCGGGGGCAGGAAAAATGTCTTTCCGGGGCAGAAAATTAGGTTTTGGTTTCGATTTCATTTTGGTTTTGCTTTTGAATGTTCAGCCAAGTTCGGCCAAACCGAACTCAGCTGAACCGAACCATCGAACCTGAACTCGGGTTTCGGACCAAACATCTGAACCGCGTTCTGTTCGCCCATCCCTACTGGGGCCATGTACCTTCCCCGCCTTGATTTCTGTTTGAGTACCTCAAATTACTCCCAAATACCCCCACAATTGCCTGAAATCCTGGACCAGAAGTAAAAAAAACTGGGACCAGAAGTTGAAAAATCAGTCTGAAAAAGGTATTTCAGTATGTCGGTTTGGCAGTTGGGTACCTGACCAGAAACCATCTTGGGTACTGAAAAGTACCCAAACTTTTCTAGTTGAATTGGGTACCGTGAATCTGATGGGACTTTTTTCCCCACTTTCTGGGAATTTTACAACAGTTTTATGACAATTTTACAGCACTTTTACGGCAATTTCCAGTACTTCCCCAGTACCTAGCCGGCAAGTTTTCCTCTCCACAGCCCCGAGGGGTGTGTGAAGGACTGGCCTGTGGCATCCCTGTTCAACTTGTGATTAATAATAGAAAATGGCAAAATAACAGAAAATTTGGGGTGTTCCATGAATCTCACTGAATGCCCTGCTTCTGATGGAAGCGGCACTCGTCAAGATTCCTTGTTTCCAGCCTACAAGGAAGAGGGGAGTGTTCCATGAATCTCACCAAATGCCCTGCTTCTGATGGAAGCAGCACTCGTCAAGATTCCTTGTTTCCGGCCTACAAGGGAGAGGGGAACGTAGGGAGAGAGGAATACATTCATGAGGCTGAGAAGTGGCAGGTTCACATGCATAGCTTGGTTAGTTAATTTCTGAGAGAGACAGGATAGGAGAGACAGGAATATGTTCATGAAGTTGAGAATATATTGGTAAAAAAAGAAAATCAGTCAGTTGCTCCGAAACTCTGCTGCATTTTTCAATTGGCAGCCTGGCCTTCTTCCTCTGCAACTTGTAACGAAGTTAGAGAGACTCATTACTGGTAACAAGTTACTTAGCAACGCTGCCAAGTGCTTCTGCGAGACCTGATTAAAACCATTCATGGAGAATAATATAAATCAACACTATTACCCTCTCACTAAGAGAAATTAGTTTGTACATGCTTCTCTGTCTTGTTCATTTTAACAGTTTTTAATCATAAATGCAAATGGATGTGGTGTATGCCAAGCTGCTGCTCTGTGGGGGCGGGGGCGCAATGGATAATGCGGGTTGCTCCACCACCTCCAGGGCCAAGATTTTAAATGGATGTTTCTTGCCTTCTGATCTGGGGACCGTGATAAATGATTTAAATCAGCGGCGTAGCTATTTGTGTTCTGCACCCTCCAACCAAGTGCCAAGGTTCAGCGGCAGTATTAATGCATGCTGCTGAGATGGGGATAAAGAAGGGATCCAGACCTGGGTCCATATCTCTAAACACTTCAAAGAGGGATAAGGAAGGCCTCCAATCAATAACAAGCTCCGTCCCATTGCACAGATGCATAAATACCTCCTAATATTCCACGTGTATGAAGAAGGACAGACGCTCTCCCGCTTCTCAGTCCACTTAGTTCCTTGTCATCCCATCATCTCCCCCATTGTTCTCTAAATAAATAACAAAGGAACAATGGGTGTAAACGGATAGAAAGCAGCTCTGTGCCAACCTGCTTCACCCCCAGCCTGGCTGGTCCATCTGAAGGCAGCCTGCCAGATGTGGAAGTGGAACAGGTAGATCCTGCTCTCAGGTATTTCCCACTTGTGGCGTTCTGGAGCATCCCAGGGCACCGTCAGCAGACCGGACTGGCCATACTTCGGACAAAGTGGAGCTGCTGTCTGCCTTCTCAGCGGACCCATGCTGCAGCTCCACTGCTGGCCAACTGCTGCCCTGGCAACACCATAGAGTTGTGGGCACTAGGTGTTTGCAGAAGGGACCTCATTCATTTTCATTTCCCATTTCATTTTCGGGTATTTTCAGACGTTATGAGATCACGCTCAACCACAGTGAACCACGGTCAATCCCGTGGTGGGACCAAAGCACCCTGAACATCTGTTCGGCAGCCGCCAGATGTTCACCACAGTCAATACCCACATGGGGTAAAATTCAACCACGCTTCCGGACCTCCGGGCCGGACCATCTCTGAAAGTGTGGTCAAAGAGATTCCCAGCGGGAAACAATAAAAAGCAACGTCTGAACGGCAATCACCGGCTGGAATCAATCAAAATGATTCCCAGCTGGGGACAAAGCACGCAGCATCACTGCCAGGCAACCAGCAACAACACAGGCCGCAGAGGGAGATTTAAAGGGCACATGGCAGCAGCCGGGACGAGCCGCCCCGGCGCCTTCCGGGTGCTTTGACCACGGCCCGGCCCGGGATCGGCGTAATGTTTGTTGCGCTGCCCCGGGCCATGGTCTGCCGGTCCGATTCCCTGCCGTGGTCCCGCTCCCATCACGTCTGATCGGGGCTTTTATTGACCATGGGGGGTGGTTGAATGGTTCACCACTGCTGGGAATCCACTGTGGTGACTCTGGACCGCGTAACGTCTGAAATCACCCTTCATTTCCAAAAATTCATTGGGTTTTTTTTTTTGTTTAAAATTTTCATTCATTTTTGTTTTACATTAGTTTCCCATTGAAATCAAAGTGGAATTACTTGGCAGGGCTTACATGTCTTTAAATAGCAGGTTTCCTGTCCTTCCATGACACTTTCCCTTTCCCCAAACTTGCACAGACTGCCCCAGGGGGGCAGAAATATCCGAAACAGATTGGCATGCAGCAGATGGGCAGAGGACCGAGCAGACACTGGTAGGCACTGGGCAGCAGGCACCAGACACTCAAGCTACAGGCACTGACCTAGGAGGAGACAGTGGTGACTCAAGTCTGGCAAGACTTCAAGTGGCACAGAATGCCCCTGGGAGGCAGAATCTCAGAGACTGGTGGGCAGCAGGCGGGCACTGAGAAGCAGCAGGGACCGGCAAAGGAGACATGCTGTCCAAATATATTGGACTTCAACTTGCAGAAAATGCCCTATGGGGGAGAAGATACGAGAGAGAGACCCACAGTCATTACACAGACTAGCAGCCGCCGCAGAGGAGCAGCAGATACTTGCTTCAGCATAGACAGGCACCCCAAAGTGTGGCAGGGTGTCGACTTTCAGAGATCACCCCAAGAGGGTAGGAGATATGTGAGAGAGAGCCCCATTCAGGCAGCAGCAAGAGGTGGGCAGAGGAGCAGCAGGCGTGTGCAGAAGGGACCTCATTCATTTTTATTTCCCCTTTTTAAAATGAAAACACAAGTTCATTTGTGTTTGGTTTTTATTAGTTTCCTAATGAATTCATTTTCATTTCCTAGTTATTAAAATGAATGAGGCTTCATTCCTTTTGATAGCGAAACAGAATGAAAATGAATTGCACACCCCTAGCAGGCACCAGTCTAAAGCGTTGGGTGACTGCCCGCAACTCTATGGAGGGGGGAGGGGGACACCGGGCGGGCCATGACCATGGGAATATCTTGGGTTCATCTAAAGTGAATCCAGGTGGGTCTGGAAGTGGGTGGATGTGTGGGTGCACCTCTGGAGCAACTCCAGGGGCGGGCTGCCCCCGTATCCATCTAAAACACCCAATGTATCAAAGGAAAAATGTCAAAGAATTTGCAGAGCAGGAGCAATGAATTTGAATTGGGAAATTCATTTTGCTCATGTTGCAAATTCATCCCAGCTCCTGTAATCTGCGTGGGGCGGTCACAATGTTGGCTTCTTAACTCTGTCTCATAGCGCCTTTCTCCCAGCATGCTAAAAGACTGCTTCACTCAAAACCAGCATGCTGAAGACTGCCTCCCCTCTGTCAGCCTGAGCGGTAAATGGATGTGACACAGAACCAGAGTGTAACATAGCTGACATGTTCCTTTGCCAAGTCCCCCCTGGCCACCCATCAGCCTGCCACTGACATTCCTCTACAGCCGTCTCTCTGGAAAACAGATTGGCTGCCAAGGCAGCGGAGGCTGGCCTGGCATGACACCCCCTCTCTTCTCCTTCAGCAATGATGTGGCAGACGGGAAAGTGAATCTCCTGACTCAGAGAGAGCACCAGCGAGGAATAGAACAAGTAGGAAAGGTCATAGTCCCAGCAATCAGACAGCCTTTAGGCCCTGACAGACCCACTGTGCCCATGCAACATAGTTTTGCTTTTCTGATTCTGGCAAAGGAAAAAATTTAACAAAGTTTTGGCTCTTTCCGACCACGTAACCTAGAAATCCCAGTTCCTGGAAATGACAATTGTCGAAATGATAATGCACGGTGAATGCCAATTTCATCAAAAGCAGCCCACCGGCTGCTAGGGATGGGCGAACGCGGTTCGGAAGTTCGGACTTCGGACCGAACTCGACCAGTTCGGTCGGCTGAACCGAACTTCCAAACCAAATTTTCAAACCGAACCAAATTTCCGAACTCGGCTCTTTGCCCATCCCTAAAAGTGAATATTCCATTTAGTTCAATGGAGTTTGAATTTCCGAACTTTGTTCAGAAGTTCGGAGTTTGGCCCGAACTCGAATAGTTCGGTCGACCAAACCTAACTTCCGAACCGAATTTCCGAACTGAACCGAACCAAATTTCAGAACTCGGTTCTGTTCGCCCATCCGTACTGGCTGCTTTGCTGATGATTTGAGAGCAATTCCCCATTTGTTAGGGTTTCTGTTTGGCACAGATCTGAAATGAGTACCTGCAAAATCTTGTATAACCCACCGAATTTCCAGTAACCAAATAAAACCAAAAATTTCAGATATTTTTAGGTTCCCGTACCAGTTTTTGATTGGGTACTTGAAATACCCAAGTGTCAAAAAGCCCAACAAACAAGTCTACCCCAAAATACCCTGTTTTGTCTCAATTTTGTCCCAATATTGTACAGCATTTTTGGGGGGTATTTAATTTTTGAGGGTAATTGCGGGTACTCAAGCACCGGCAACCAGAATTTGGGTTTTTGAGTACTTGGACAGTATTTGGGTACCAATTTGGATACCCAAAACAGTACCCCAAAATGCAGCTATTTCCTGCAGCAACCAAATCAGGTACCCATTTCAGCTCTAGTTCAGTGTGTTCAGAAATGTGAATTGTGACATCAAAAGTGTCAGAACTGATAAGTGTCACAAACTGACAAAGAGTTGCAAAGGGATAAAGGTGCTGAAGTGTTGCAATAGGGCCGAAAAGTGCCCCCAAATGCTGAAAGTGTCAGCAATTCACCAGTAGAAATACCAAAAAGAGAAAATGGGCAAAAGGAATCCCTGAGAATTCCTGAAAACAAACATTATAGCCCGATTGGGAAGACAGTAGCCCAGGCTGTAGGGCTGGGCTAACAGATCGCGCTTGGGTTTGGTTGGGTTCGGTCGTGTTCGTTTTGGAAAAAGGCTCTCTGTGCAAGAAATGATGGCCCCAGACCCATGTCGGTAGGTCCTGGGGCTAGAGTGGCAGCTTCTGGATATTGGCCACAGCCCTCCCTGCCTGTAACTTGCCCCCAGAACCCTGATGGCGGGTCCTGGGGCTGGAGTGGCTATTTCTTGATACGGTGGAACGACATCACCTCTGTGCGAGGAATGATGGCCCCAGGCCCATGATGGTAGGCCCTGGGGCTAGAGTGGCACCTTCTAGATACATATTGGACACAGCCCTCCCTGCCTGTAACTTGGCCCCAGACCCATGACGGTGGGTCCTGGGGCTGGAGTGGCTGTTTCTTTTTTTATATATATCTATCTCTACACTAAATCTAACTTCTATTAACTATTCTAAAACTTATTGAACTAAATGGAATATCCTAAAAATTAACTACAAAGGCCTTGTCCTACAAACACACTGCGTATCTATCTATCTCTATAACTAAGCTAACTACTATGTATGTGTATCTAGTAACTGTCTATCTAATAACTATATATACAATATTACACAGGGGGAAATACAAAGAACACAGGGAGGGGTACAAAACTGAAATGAAAATCAATCTAATAATCTACTCTAAATAAATCCAAAACTTAAAACCGGGGAAGGGAATCAGGGATGGAATAAGAGGGAGAGGGAAAGGATTCAATGGAGGGGGGAGGGAGGAAGGAAGATTGAATACAGGGAAGGTGTGGTGGATAAAGCCAACACTCTATGTGATTGTATTGCAGAGTGTCACCTGGACCTGGTATGTATCACTGAAACTTGGCTGGATGATTCCTCGGCCCCTTTTTTGGCACGGCTAGTCCCGCCAAGCTTCTTGGTGATCCACCAGCCACGGGAAGAATGAAGAAGGGATGTGGATGGGGAGGTGGCTTTGATTTTTGTGGCCACCATCTGAGGTGGGGACATTCAAATGCCTGGCCATGTCCTGTGCCACTGGAGCAGGTCCAAGATTTATGGTCCTGCTGATGTATACACCTCCCCCCCCCCAGCTGAAAATGTTTATGATGATCTTGTTTCTTGTGCCAGGAATTCTCTTTGCAGAAAGAGTTAACAACAATACCTGGTTCAGGGCAGTTGCGGTGGAATTCATTTGTGGGTATCAAAGAGTCCTTTCTCAGCCTGAAAGCATTTGTGTGCATGATTCAGTGATTATCTTGGTTTTGTTGGAACTTGGCAGGAAGCCATTGTCCTGGTGGCTATTGAGCAATCCAACAAGGACTTCAATTGGAAAGCAGCACATTTACCTAGCGATTTCAAGGGCTGTGATCTTGAAACATGACCTGATTATTTCTTTCTTTCTTTCTTTCTTTCTTTCTTTCTTTCTTTCTTTCTTTCTGTGAAGAGATGGTGCATTTTGCAAGTTGCAGATACAGGACTAGATTACCCTTCCTTATTCTCAAGGAAAAGGACCTTTGATGCGTGAATCGAACTTTTCTCTGTGGGATGCGGTAGATCAAAGAGGATTATCCTGATGCTGTCTGCTGAGATCCTGGGACACCCAAGCATTAGAGGCGACGTAGGTATGGAAAATACCGAAGAGTAAGAATGGGTAGTGCCCTAATCATTGGGACGAGAGCTGGAACAAATAGTAATACCCACAGTAATACCTGAAACTTTAGGTAGAAGCCTATCGGCCGGATACCCATTTTGTACCTTAATACCCATCATACTGGGTATTGCCTTGATCAGGGCTGCACTGAATAGTAAAACATTTGTTGCGGGTATTTCCAAGTTTCTGAGGATCGACTACAAGTGTTCGGTCGGTCCTTGGTAAGTTTGCCGAATAATTGATACTTTGTAAAATACTCAGTAAAATAAAACCAAGTACTGAGCTCCCTCTGGTCTTCCACGTCCAAGACCACCACCTTATCCAACAGGCTACACTGTCTGATCAGATACTTCCTTGACTCCTGACCATTCCTGCTTTTGCGCTATAAAGCATGTGGTCCTGTAGCTATCGATTCAGGCGTCGGTCTTTTATCTGGAGCAAAACAAACGCTCTGGTATTACAGCTCCCTTGATGGCAATGCAAAGCGCCGCACACTGCAGCCAGATTTACAACCGCAGAACCTCTGGCGGAAGGCACTGACATATCTTTGAGACTTTGAGGCAAGGTACCAGGCCTCTTGCTAAGTCTGCAGGCCTGGGTGGATTTATGACCCATCTGATCTCACTAAAAGCATTGCATTTTGATTCTAAAATTAAAACAGGCTTTAAAAAAAATCACAAGGTAGGAGAAAAGACGATGGTTGCTTGAATAGGTCCATTTGAAGCAGGAGAGGCAAAGCTGAAGTTCAAGGCCAAAATGCAGGCTGCAGCTGTTTTTTATTTGGCCACTTTCTTGTTTCTGAATCTGGCTCCCATATCTAGACCCTGCCTTCAAGCATGCTGGGGAGAGGGTAGCGGAGGTGAAGGTTTACTCTCAGGCTTCAGGAAGGATCCCGGGCCGGACTAGAGGAGTTAGGGGATGTGCAGCAGGCACCTCATTCGTTTTTGTTTCCAAAAAAACCCCTTCATTTTCAGGGTTGTTTTTTTTGTAAAGAAAACCATTTGTCTTAATTTTTAAAATGTTTTAAAATTTCATTTTATTATTAATGATTATTAATTAATAATCATTAATAATAATAATTAATTAATAATATGGATTAATTATTATTAATTAATAAATAATAATAATAAAATAAATAGAAACCTCCGTGCATGTGAAAAGTGGCTGCCTGACCATTCTGCGCATGTGCAGCCCTTTCCCCAAAATGGCGCCGCCGCTGCGGCTGTAATTTTGGGAAAGGGCCACACATGCTCAGAATATCAAAAATGGCTATTTTTCCGCATGCACAGTGATTTATTTTTATAACAAAATGCATGCTTTCCCCCCCCCGATTTTGTCTGTGTTCACTATCTTTGTTGTTTGTGGTCACATTTTAATTCCTAAAACGAATGGGGCTTCATTAATTTTTGTAACGAGAAACCAAAAACAAATTGCACACCCCTGGGGGGTTGAGTTTGGTCATTTTGGTATTTTGTTTTGGCTATGGCACATCCTATTTTCTAAGAACTTGTTTAATCCTTCTTTGAACCCACTGATGTTATTGGCCTCCATAACAGTTTATATCCACTTCGTTGGACTTGGATTGAATTAAGTAAATCCGTGGGAAAGTTTTCACCCAAACAAACAAAATAATGTATTTCAGCCCGATTGCTTCTTATCTTGGTGCCTAAATGAGATCTGAGCTTTTTTGTGTGTGAAAATCTGGCATGTTTTGGGTGTTGATCTCTTGAAAATCTCACCCCTGAGTGGTCTCAGTAATGTTCTTCGATAGAAAAACCATACAATTAGAGATGAAATGGGGGTAGCAACATTAGTACCTGCAGGTAACACTCAAATTTTTTTACCATACTCGAAAATAATGAGTATTACTGTTACCGACTTTCTGTTTTATCATTTGCCATTTTACCACCCCATTCCAATTTACCAGGTTACCATTTTAGTATCTTTATGACTTGCAACAATCAATAAATGAATAGAAATGGGCAGTCAAATGATAAACTGGTAATCAGTCAAATGGGGCAAAACAGAATAACCAAAACTCAGTAACAGAAAACGGGTAACTTGGAAAAGGTAATGGTAATTCAGCAATCTTTTCTGGTGAGAACCATAAATAAATCTAATCCAGTTCAGTAATTTGGGTAACTTGTAATGAAATGGGTACCTGTTGTTTTCCGATCTGCCCAAAACGATTTGGGTACTGCAATTTCAATGGGTATAGGTATAGCTATTTTGTGGATACTCGTTTCAGCTGTACATAAAATTAATTTGCACCTCGGGCAGAAGCAGCATCAGAAAGAACTTTAAATGTACCATGAAGAATAATCCTCTTTAACCTTCAATTGTGGTCCCAGCAGATGTAGGTATATGGGGGAAGAAAAGAGAGAGAGGATATTTTCAGACATTACGAGATCACGCTCAGCCACGGTGAACCCCCACATGGTGATCGTGTTCCCGTAACGTCTGTTGGGGGGAACAGAAGTTCCCCCCCAGATGTTCACCCCCGTGAATCACAGGGGGGAATCACATTCAACACACAAACGGAGGTCCTGGCTGGACCATCTCTGTTTGCATGTTGAATGTGATTTCCCCCCACCCCCGTGATCAAGGGGACCGTAACGTCTGGCCCCCTATCACGGGCCGGAATCAGTGGCGGGATTCCGGGCCATGGTCAATGCAGGCGGGTGCTGCGGCCACATTGGCCGCAGCACCTGCCCGTCTCCCAAGGAGGCGGATGGCCTAGGGAGCGTGGGGGGGCGGGGCCGTGCAGCCGCGCGTTGTGCTGCGCAGCCCCGCTCCCCCCCCGGATTCCCCGCCGGGACCGGCCAACACATCTGTTGGCCATTACGTGTTGGCCCCGGCGGGAAATCATTAGGGTGTTTCCGTGGCAGGGCGAATTGAGCCCCGTCACGTCTGAAAATACCCATAGTGAAAAAGGAACCATCCTTGGAATTGCCTACAGGAAAGCTTAGTGCTGTGATATTTGTGTGAGTGAGTGCCTATGTAGCCCTGAAAAACATTCTTTCAGCCTTTTTGCAGGTGTCAGAGCCAGCACGGCTCGGCAATAGGCAATGCCAATTGGCAAGCTGTGGTTAGGTGATGGGAAGCAGCGCATATGAGTGATTTTTCAGAAGGAATAGATGGAATATGCTTCTTCAGTTTGCTGACGCAAGGACTGCAATCTTAAAGGTGCCATTGACGTCAACAGCAAAATTCCCATCTTTAACGTCGGTCACTCTCTGCACAGCCAGACTTGTGACGGTCTCTCACACTGCTAGCAGCTTGGCCTAGTCACCTCAGTCTGTTTGGCAAACCCCCACGCATGGTCATTTCCCAAAAACCCAGCAACGGGCTTTTAAACCTGCAATATCAGTCTGACCTCTAGATTTTTCAAAATGTAGACAATTGGAAGCTGCTATCACATCCCCCATTTAGTCTTTTTTTTTTTTTTCTCCTTCCTAAATATTCCCAATTCCTTCAGCTTTTTCTCATATGGTTTTAAAAAATTAGGTGTGTTTAAAGGACCCATAATAGAGCTGAAATGGGGAGGATTTGCCAACTATGGCTAATACCCGCATTTTTGAGTGCCGACTACCGACCAGGTACCTGGAAAAATCAGTAATTTCTCATACTGTTTTAAAATTTTTATTTTTTTTTCCTAATTAACTATCTGTATAATGGGGCAGAAAACAAACAAAAAATGGTACGGAAAACAAAATCATTGATCAAAAATTGGGACTGGAAGTCAACATTCCAAGACCGGAAGTCAACATTCCAAGACCAGAAGCCAACTTTCTGGGATGTAAAACCACACGAACGGCACAGGAATTAAATATTTGGTCCCAGAAGTCAACATTCCGAGACATCAGGTTTCCAAATTGAGTTGTGAAATGTAGTGCTGATTGGTATCCAATGTTGTTGGGTCAGTTCAGGCGCTGGAAATTTGATGGGTATACCCATTTTTGTGGGTACTCGTTTAAGCTCTGCTCCATTTATTGGCCCTCAGAAAAGATAAACCGCCAGCTCCAATTGTAGTGAGCTTCACCGGGGTACCAAGAGGACAGCCTGCCCTGCTGATCACAGTGGAGGTGGAGCACCATACGGGAAGAGGCAGCAGCGCAGAGAGCTAGGTGCTTCCATCAATATCCAGCCAAACTGCAACTGCTCATGCTGTCAAAGCTATGAGCCTCATGTACCTTGCATGTTTCTGGCAGTAAATATTGAACCATCGATTCCCTCGTACGCCTTGAACATCTTTTTGCTCCTTACTCCGAGCTATTTTTGACACCCACCCCTTTATACATTATGCATTACAGACCAGCACTGTGAGTTGGGTACAGAAACAAGGAAAGCAATACTGCAGAGGAAGCACATATTTAGTGAAGAGAGACAGGGTGTTTTCAGACAAGCGCCTTCCTACACATTACCCGTTGGTTGCCATTGGTAACCAGTGGGTAAACATGTGGGTAATGGGGGGGGAGAGGCTTGTTGAAAACACCCATACACACAGCCAGTTGGGTAACTATAAGGAGGTACAGGGGGGATGCGTCCCTCCGAACCTTTAGAGCAGAGGGATATGAATGCCCCCAAACCCCTCACTCCAAATTTGAGCCTGATAAAAAG
The DNA here is from genome assembly GCA_003113815.1 of Sphenodon punctatus. Taxonomy (NCBI): domain Eukaryota; kingdom Metazoa; phylum Chordata; class Lepidosauria; order Sphenodontia; family Sphenodontidae; genus Sphenodon; species Sphenodon punctatus. The sequence goes on along the minus strand of QEPC01012679.1, from coordinate 3,562,482 downwards.
ACTTCCCAGTGCTTAATGCTTCATGTAGGCTTCAGTGGCAGGAGTGGGAGTAAAGGAAATGGGTAGGACCTTTTGTGACCAACGGGTAATACCCACAATTTTGAGTAGTCTGTTGGGTGCCTAGTCGGTAACAAGCTGAGTACTGAGCCGGGCACCCGATTACTCAAAAATGCTGGCTATTACTGTTACTGATTTATCATTTTACTGATCGGTAAATGAGTACAGGGGTCGGGAGAGAGCGCTGAAAAATCAGGACAGAAAGTCAAAAAATCAGCACCAGAAGTCAGAAAACCAGGACAAATAACGCTACATCGGTATGTCGGTGTAGCAGCGTGGCCCCTTTGGGGTTGAGTCTTACCAGGATACAGCCCCTCAAGAAGCCAGACCACAGTGGGAATCTGCTGCACAGTGTCTTTTCCTTATTGTATATTCTCCACCATCAGTATAGCATAGGGTGAAAACAGACATGACGCTAACCACCCTTTAACCACCCATGGTGGTTATTTATGCATGTTGCAGGGCTGTATTGGTGCACTATGCAGCCCTGAAACATGCATAAATGACCACCAAGGGTGGTTAAAGGGTGGTTAGCGTCATGTCTGTTTTCACCCATTGTCCACACCGTATACAAGGTCCAAGTGTACTCACCAGCTACCCTGGGTAGGTAAAAAGGCACAACCCCCCCCTCCCCCATAGTCAGGTTCGCTTAGGGGTGTGCATGTCATTTTCGTTATTACAATAACAATGAAAATTGCTGTTTTCATTTTCATTATTGTGCCTGCCCGCCCCCCCCCCCCCCCCGGGGTTTTGACCATGGCCCGGAATCGGTGGCTGAGGCCTGGGAGGAGATGTGACGTTACCATGGTGAATCCCACCATGGTTGCCCGTGGTAACATCATGTCTGTTGGCCCCAAAAGTGATTCCCGCCGGGTGTTCACCCCCGGCGGGAATCGCTTTGACCACGCTTTCGGAGCCCCGGCCGCCCAGACCTCCGAAAGCATGGTCAAAGCAATTCCCGCCGGGGATGAACATCTGGGGGAAATCACTTTTCGGGCCAACAGACGTTACGCCACCACGGTCACCACATGGGGGTTCACCGTGGTGGTGTAACGTCTGAAAATACCCTTTGTTTGAAATGGTACTGATATCAATAACGATAATGAATATTGATTCCGCTATTGATACCGATATTGCTACCGATATAAAAAGATACCAAAAATGATAGACAGTGAAAATGACATTGTCGTTAACAACGATAACGAAAATTACTTGAATAACGAAAATGACATGGGGGCCTGGTGCACACCCCTAGCTAACTCTGGGCTGCTTGTTTCCAAGCAGAGCGTCCTTCTAAGCTCCTGTTTCCCACATGTCTTCCTTACACTGAGCTCCAAGACTTCCCCTCAGGCTCTACTGGCCAGGCACTACTGAAGCCAAGTTAGCCTAGAGGCAGAGGCCTCCCTGGCCCTGTGCTCTCTGGAGTCCTCCTCCTCCATTCCTCTCTCTGCACTCTTCTTAGCTCAGGGCTTGCCCCCAATTAGCTGAGCTCAGCTAGCCCCCAATTAGCCAGCCGTCAGGACTAGTCCAGTTGCCACAGCACCTTAGACTTGCCTGTTGGTGCTGTCTCAGGCCTGTGTTACTCATCTTAAAGTGTCAGGCTTCCTGCTAGCCTGCTCTGCTACAATTGGGTCACTCTAGGGCTGAATCCAGGCCGGTAGAAGTGGTGTGTGTCTCCTTGCTTAGAGAAACCAACGGAAAGTCCTGCCTTAACCAAAGGACATGAAAGGCAAGTCATACTGGCCATATTGTGAAGTTGATATATAACTTACTTGTATTTGTTTTGATAGGATGTTGTAAGCCACCCTGAGCCTTTTGGAAACAGTGAATTATAAGTTAATAACAATAATAATTAGACATTCAAACCAACCCTTTGAAAAGAGGGTCCTGCTTTGCAAAGAAACAAAAGGGAACGTGGGCTTCTCAGTAGAACGGCCAGGTGGCTTTGGTGTTTGAACAGAGTTCCAATGATCATGGTGGATTTGATCCTCACTCCTGTCCTGGTTGCTTGCAGGAATGGTAGTCACCTCTTGCAGTTTGACCTTGAGACTCCCATAGGTCAAAATGGGCATGTCAGGGTCAAATCCACAAGTAGTGGGCAACCCTACCTCCAGAGGAAACAACCTGTTTTCGGTGGAGTCTCAGCTTTGAGTCGATGCCAGAGGCAGGACTGGGTGCCTTGGCAGCAAATACCTTGATCATGAATCAAATCTAGACGGTACTGTAATGGATCTTGGCTTTAGGGATGTGCAAACTAGGGATGTGCAAACGCGGTTCGGAAGTTCGGACCGAACTCAAATAGTTCGGTCGACTGAATTGAACTTTCGAACCAAACTCGAATTCGACCGAACTGTTCGCTCAAATCTGAACCAGTTTGGAAGGCCAAAAAACCCAGTTCTGAATGTACAAACTGGGTTTGGAAGTTCGGAATTCAACAGAACTCGAATAGTTTGGTCGACCGAACTGAACTTTCAAACCGAACTCGATTTTTGAACCGAACCTAACCAAACCGAATTTCCGAACTCGGTTCTGTTCGCACATCCCTAGTGTGAACACGCTTCGGATGTTCGGAGTTCAAGCCAAACTCAGCCTGTTCAGACGACCGAACGGAACGTTCGAACATCTGAACAGTTCAGAAAAAGTCCGGATGAGTTTGGGGGTGGGAAAAATGTGACTTTGGGTGGGAAAAACATGTCTGGAAGGGGGAGGCAGCTGAAGAGTAGACTTCCTGGCACCAAGGGTGGAGACCAGGGGTGGTTTCAGGGCCAAATGATACCAATACCGAAAAAAAATAATTTGATTTCGGTATCGGTATTGATAGCACTATTTTCGGATGTTCGGCTGAGTTTGGTCAAACCGAACTCCGCCGAATCAAACAACCAAACCTGAACTCGGGTTTAGAACTGAACAACCGAACATCCGAACTGCGTTCCTAGTTGGCTTGCAAAATGCTGGAAGGTGCAAAACGTCTGCCAATTTCCTCTCTCCACTGGAAACACCCAACAAAAACATGATGCCCATCATTCCTTTCCCCTGAGCTGCTCACGGCTAAGGTTGAGCTCGGGATCATTTAGTCTCGCACATACACACCTCTTTCCACACAGCGGAGAAACATCGGGAGTCTTTAGACATAACAAAGATCGGGTGTCAAAACCCCTAAACACGTGTTTGGCTGTTGTGTGTAAGCACCATAACAATCCCAACACCAATTTGGCCACCCGTTGAACATGCAGCGTGAACACCATTGCACAAGGGCAATCTGCATGTTTTGGGTGAACACGTGGCCGGTTTTGTGTCGAATGATATTGCGTGGTGTGTTAGCAACATGGGGAACGAGGCGCCAATGCTTGAGTGCTGAGATTGGGTGGCGAGCAAAACATTGATTTGCCCCAAACTGGGCTATGTGTCTAAGCAGCACCACATGGTGAACAGAGGGCAAAACCAGTGTTCATATCATGGTCAAAACACACATTCAGTCACCCATTGACATTATGTCTAAAGACACCCATTGTTTTCCTCACTGTGCATGAGATTCTTGGGTAGAGCCTCCTAAGGCCAGAAATTTGGGCCCAATCCCATCTAAGTCCCTGTGGTGGCCTGAGCACTCAAAAAGGAGCTGGTCTATGTCAGAAAAGGGGCGGGGGTAAGGCATTCCCTTGCCTGTGTTCAAAATAGCCGCTCCCCCTCCAGAGCACCATAACATTACAGCACTCCAAGGGGCAGAGACTTTTGCAGATGGGGAGCCTGGCCCCAGGCACTTTGTTAAGGACCCTCGGGTCCATACATCAGACCCAAAGACCAAGAGGTGACTCTAACATAAGGTCCAGGGCAAGACAGAGAGGTTAGGCTAAGAACACTAAGCAGGGCCAAAGGAAGCCGAAGTGACCCATTACTCTAAACATTCTGCTTCTGACAACCAGCCTTATATGCCGGCAGGCAGCCAATCAGGAAGCGAGGGGGGTGGGGCATGGCAAGTGCTGACCAAGCCCAAGCTGAGGCACAGACCAGCAGTGGGACAGTGAAGCTGAACATCACTTCAGAACCCCCAGGGTCATGGGTTTGAGACCTGGATCCTTACAGGCTTGAGCAGAGGATGCTGATGCAGGGGACCAGTTGAGTCCTGCCTCTTACATTTGGGAAGGCTGTAGGACATTCCAAAATCCCTGGTGCCTTCAATAAAGCAGACCGCTTCGAGTTTCCTTTTCAGCTAATGGCTCCCATTGGCATTCCCGTGGGGACGCTGAGGAATCCATTCATTCCCTGTTCTTGTCTTCTTCCTGATGCTTTGACTCGAAAGCCATGCCAACTGGTTCTTGCTCTGAATCCCAGCTTGGTTCCCAATCCTGCTCTGGACTGGATGCTACCCCTATCCTTCACCAGGTCCCTGCTTGGACCGCGATCCCAGCCTTGCTCTGTCCTGGCCCTGATCCTCACCCACTTTCAGACCCGATCCTGCCCTTCTGACAAAGGAAGGGCCATAACTGGCGTGTTTTTTTCTTTATCTGATGACGGGTGTCAATGCTGATCAACTAAAAAGTGCATGAATTCAAGAACTGTGCCCACAATCTGCTTGCAAAATAAGGTTGGATGGTGGTCCTGGTTCTGAAAAGACTTACCATGGGCAGCCCCCCCCCCCCCATTTTGACTCTGTCTCAGACTTTCCTTCCAACGAATTCCCCGCCCCTTCAAGGAGCAGTAATTCTACCCAGGCTGGCTTCTATCGCCTCAATGTTGCTCTATTTAAAAGAGTTCAGTCGTGGCCAAGTGCGCTTAGTGCAGAACAAACACATCCCAAGAGAGGAGCCTCCGCCGTTCCCTCCCACTCTGCAGCTAGGTTGAGGCGAACATACCTTTTCATTGCCAGCTATTGACAAGCAGCAGTTCAGCCCGGGTCACAGAAGAGACGTTTGCGAGACAGCTCTTTTCATAGCTAGAAGGCAGCCTCTATTAAAATAAATGAAACAGCCAGCAAATCTGCTACGAAAGGGGAGCCGAGGGGGAAGAGTTAGAAACAAAAAGATGCGGCTTGTTGGAAAGGCAAATGGTAAGAATTGGAGCCTCGGGGACTCGACAGCTTGGCCTCTTCTGGCTAATTGAAGAATATTGGTTCTTCCTCTTTACCCGAGCGGTGTGAAGTTTTTAGGGTAGCCTTTCTTGGGTTGGTATCATTCTGAGGAGAGAGAGAGGGACTGGAGTCTTATGGTGTGTTTATAGGTTTTTTAAACAAGACACGGCAATATCCATGGAGTGCGTACTGCCGTGTTTGTTAGGTGGACGGTTTTCGGCAGGGCCGGGGCAGTACGTTGCAACAAGGGATGTGCGGATGGCACCCCAGTAATTTTCGTTTATAAATCGTTTGCTTATTCATCTGTTTAGCTACTAAAGATACCAAAGTTAGTATCTTTAGTAACTAAAAACAAATGGGGCTTCATTTGTTTTAGTTACTAAAGCAACAAAAACGAATTGCACCTCCCTAATTGCAGCTCCAAACCGACCACTCAGGATTAGAGCTGAAATGTGTTACTGCTGCTCAGCTGTTTGGTATCCTGTCTGGATCCACAGTATCTGTCGGTATTCAGAAACGGCTCGAGATCTCCTAGGGACCTCCGGACTAGAACTGAAATGGGTACCTGCATCTTTGGGTACCGTTTTGGGCATCCAATAGGTACCCAAATACTATTAAGTACCTGAAAAAAAGCGCCAAATATCAGTTTTCAAGTACCCCAAGTTACCTATTCCCGCTCCCCTCCCCCAATCCAGGAATAAGGGTGATTTCAGAAGTGACGTGGTGAATGTCCACCACAGTCAACCTCAGTCAAACGCGGGTGGTGGTGAAAGCGCCGTGCATGTCTGTTTGCTCGCATCCAGATGTCCACCACAGTCAAACGTGGTCCAGGGTGAAGCTAACCACGCTTCGTGCGGTTGGGGCGGGAGGAGGTCCAGAAGTGCGGTGAATGGTCACCACGGCAGGGGTGAATGAAAAGTAACTTCTGAACGGAAACCCGCAGCTGCGGTGGAAGGAATTGACCCCAGCAGCGGTGCATTCTGGGGTTCGAACCGCGGTCCACGGTTCATGACTAAGATAGGATTTGAACTCTAGTCTTCCAGGTCCAAGTTCAACACCGTATCCAGCAGGCTATACTGGTTCTCAAGTGGACTAGGATGGCCTTCTGTTTCTTGTGGTTAAGTAATGCACCTAGGTGCATGTTAGTAGCAGATACACACACAGATATTTATTTATGCACCATTAACTAATAGAAAAGTGGCCTCATTCCAGGATAATAGCTGGTAACTGGCCAGACACAAAAACTCCCCTCAGAAAGATCCTACAAACTTTGCCTCATCTCTGTCAATGACCAAAACAGCAGCCAGCCAGTTGCTATGGGAAAGCCAGGCAGGTATTCTGTCTTTGCACCCCTGGAGATCAGTACAAAATAAGTAGCTCTCACCAGAAACAAGGCCAGCTGGCTGGAGATTTCTGTATGAAATATTGAGATCTGGGGACCCTCAGAAGAAGGCAGAGCTGGCAAGGTTCATGAATAAACCATGTGAGCTAACGCGATCATTTGCTTGAGGTGACGTCACAGAGAGGGAGAAAATGTGAACGCATCCATACAGGATTCTGCTTTGCTTAAGAGCGTTGGTTAGTGAAATAATTAGTTCATCTCCGCTTTCCACACAACGCCTGTTCCCTCCTTCGTCTCTCAGCTGCTCCTCGCCAGACGCCCACCCTCTTCCTTGTTTAAGGGAACGTTTTGTTGCAAACTGCAAGACTTAGTTAAAATTTCATGGGCTTCACTTTGTCGAAGGTCTGTTAGTAAAAATTTCCAGCCCTGCATTTGCTTCCTTTCGTGGTCTAGACCCGCTGAGCAAATCTGGGCTAATTTTGCTAAGTGACACACAAATAATGGCGTTGCCAAGCAGCCAGGCTTGGAAAGTTTGGCCGAGAAATTCTGCTAAATGGAACCGACTTGGGCTTACCAAACTAAGGCCACTTTCAGACATGCCACCCCCCTCCCCCCCCGCACATATTTGGGCTGCAGGGGGAATGCGCAGCCCGAATATGCATGGCTGGTCTGAAAGCCCCGTCCACGCGGCTTTGCCGGCAAAGATGGAAATTGAGCTCTGTATCCCTGCGCGTCTCTTCCCGGCAAAGCCATGGGGGGCTTTCAGACAGGGGGGGCCCTCCAAACAGCTGATGGAGGTCTGGAAGAGCGCCCTCACCTGACCTGGGTGCATGTACCAAGCTACCGATTGGGGAACTCCTCCAGCCCCCCCTGACAGTTGTTTGAACTGCCCTCCCTGCTGATCCAAGGAGTGGTGACTGTAGGGGCAGGCAGCCATTTGTTTTCACCCAGAGTTTAAATCACAGGCAGAGACAGGGTCCAGATCAGAGACAGAAGCCACGGCAGAGTTCAGGTCAGGAAGGCAGAGGCAAAGGCAAGGAGTGGAGAACTCAGGACAGGGCCAAGTGGGTTCACAGACTCACAGCTACCAAGTCTCCTTATATGGAAATAGGCAGCCAATCCAGAACTGAGGGGACATGGCCAAGCACCAGATCAGAGAGCTCAACAGGCAAAAACTTTGCCTCAAGCCAGAGCATAGCAGTGATAACTCTGACACAGCCACTGCCCCAGGGCACCAAAGATGTCTATTTGAGTCGCGCATCCTTGCACAGACACCGAAGAAGCCAGTGGGGCATGACGTGAGAATCGGATGTGCTGGATTAGAGTAAATGTGGAGCAAAAAGAGCAACATTCCGAGGAGAAAATGCAGTCTAGGGTCTCCAGGTAATCCCACCAAATTTCTCCCTATTTTTAATTATTAATTATTATTATTATTATTTATTATTAACAAGCATTTATATAGCACAAGCAATGTACCTGGTGCTTTACAAAGTAATTTAATAGACACGGTCCCTGCCCTAGGGTTCACAATCTGAGAGATGGGGGGAGGGGGGGGAGACGGACGAAGGAAGGGGAACAGAGGGAGAGACAAGGAGTGAAACATTCATGAGGATGCAAGGTCCCAGGTGCATGCGCTTGGCTTAGCTACATTTTTTAGGATAGATTCTCCTATGGAACGTCAGCCATTGATTGACTGCAAGATCCTTTGTATCATGGTACCAGTGACTTTTCCATCTCATCAGCCAAACCCTAATATTAGCTAAAATTTGGAGAAATTGAACAAAAAGTTCAATCCCCTCCCTTCTGCAAAAAGAAGCTTTTTATGGGCGGTGATGCAGTTGCATGATCAAGGAGTACCCAGTCCACACTTTAAAGATTTGCTTCCCTTTTGTTTGCAAAGCTGGTTCTCTCAAAAGAAAACACTACACAGCAGAAGCAATGTCTGATGAAAATTAATTCTCCTCAGGAAGTAACTTCATTTGCTGTTAGTCCAGGAGTTGCATCTTTCCTGATAAAACGATATTGCTAAATGTACGAGGAAGCACAAGAGCAGGTATAAAGAGTTTATAATGGGGGTTATTTGTCTCATGTAAACACACGCATAAAACCAGTGAAGTTGTTTAGACCCTTTTTATGTTTCTCTTAATATTAAAAAAATGATTTTTGTCTGGGGAAAAAAATGAAAAATCTTGGCAGTTCCAGAAGTGAAATATCTTCACAGCCTCCAGTGACAGATGCCCAAAGATTGATTGAATTCTAGACAGAAATGTACAATAAGCAGCATCATTTTTTAGATGTTGCCTGTCTCTTGCCTGAATCATGAACCATGATGTTCTCGCGGCAAGTAAGGAGGGGAATGAGTCTGTGGAAACGGAGCTGGCTGTAGCCGTAACTGAGACTTCAGTCAGAAGAGCAGAGCCGCTTTTATCTGTAGTGTGTGAACCAAGGATTAGGAAGAGGGTCCCCCCCTCATGGGTTTGGGAAGAGCTGTTCCCTCACCAGATTTTCTGAGCAAGAATGATGCATTCTTCAAATTTATGCTATTGCCACCAAAACATCCTCCCCTCTGCTCCCTCCACTCCATCTCTTCTTCAAGTCCTGGGCTGCTTTTTTCCATGCTGTGTTGCTTCTCCCAAATGGACTGCTTTGGCTGCTGCCACTGCTGGGTTGGTGAGACTGGAGGGCAGTGGTGGCAACAGAAGCCGTAGGCCAAAAAGCAGCACAGGGCCTGAGGCAACAGAGGAGGAGGAGCAGTGACAGGCCATGACCAGGAAAATGAACAAGGAGAAAGCGTCGCTCACACACAATCCTTCTCTCGGTGCTTTCATTTGTGAGACAACCTTGTACGGTCTCCTCAGTGACCTCACAAATTTCCTTGACATTGGTTGCCACCCTTCCTCTCATCTCGGGCTGACGCGAGCACGTTACACTGGTGCTTCGCTCTCTGCACTGGCTGCCGATACTCTTCCAGGCCCAATTCAAGGTGTTGGTGTTGACCTTTAAAGCCCTAAATGGTTTGGGCCCGCAGGACTGCCTTACCCTCTGGGTCCTGGATCGGACCCTGTGGTCTGCCGGGGGTGCCCTCCTCGGGGTTTCCCGGGTATCAACCATGAGGAGAATGTTCTCTGTGGCTGTGCCACGGTTGTGGAACTCCCTCCCATTGGAGGCCCGCTTGACCACTGACCTCCCCTCTTCCCGCAGACAGTGTAAGACCTGGTTGTTCCACCGGGCCTTTACCGAGGGAGATGGGGTGGGTAGGTTGGATTAGGGAGGGTATGGGTTGTTTGTTTGGGGATTTTAGGTTGTTTTAATTGTAGCTTTATTGTTGTGTATTTTAATATGTTTTTAAAATGTTGGCCGCCCCGAGATGCCTGGGGCAGGAGAAGTTGGCATATAAATAAATAAATAAATAAATCTCAGGCTGCTATCTGTCATGTTGTCCTTGCCTAGGACAGTTGTGGGGCTTTCTAGCTAATCCACGTCGCCCCCCCATCAAGTCGTGATGACAGAGGGCTGGGCTTCTAATATAGCCAAACTCCCTGGCCCAGCCAATGGCCAAGTAAGCTCTGGTACAAGACTCGAGACAAAGTCCTATCTTCTTCTCTGCTTTTCTTTGGGGGAGTCATGAGGTTGTGGACCAGACCCCTTCAGGCATCTGCAGCAGCCTGAGCCTTGCCTCTTCTTGGTGGTCCCATGGCTTAATTTGTTGGGGGGGCTTGCCAGGGTTCAGCCCTGGCGGCTACTAAATTCAAGGGAAGGCGGAACCCCAGGAAATTTCCCCAATAGGAGTGTGCATCCTGAAATGTGAAAGACCAGGAAAAGGCCGATATTGGCCAGTTCAGGATTGGAAACAAAAGCCTGAACAGCTCTGGCTGGTGTATTTGGCTTCCAGTAATGACTTTCCTGCTCCACCCTCTGTGCTGGTCATTATATGGATTATAAGGAGCTGCCTGAGTCAGACCAATGGTCCATCTTAGCCCAGTATTGTCACAGTCTGAAGCTCCAGGGTCTCTGACAGAGACCTCACCCAGGTGTGCTACGACCGCAGGGGCTGATCCAGGACCCAGGGAATGACAACAGACCTCGCGCTCAACAGCAGCACCGGCCCAAGGGACCTTAGACCTTGATCTATCCCCCAACCTAGGGGGGTGGGGGACTGGCCCTGGGGACAGGCAACAAACACCTCAGTCCCCAGGCCACACTATTCAATCACCGCCCAGTACCATATCTCCTGCACCCCACAACGACCCCTACGGCTGTCCCCACCCATCCGCTCCAACCCAGTCCCAGATAGTGGCTGCTGCATCCGGACCCCGGAGGAGACCCTCTCCCTGCTCCCAGAGAACCACGCCCCCAGTCCCCACCACGTGCTGCCACCAGGTGGTCCCTTCCAGAAGCAGCCCCCCCCTCACACCACAGAGCCTGAAACTGGACCCATCCCTCTCCCTAGCCCAATTCCCATCTATGACAGGGGCCAAAGACCCTTTGTACCTTCAAGTCCCTCCTCAAAACCCACCTCTTCTGCTCCACCCTTCCTAACTCCTGCTAATCATCCCCACCCAGCATTATCCCCCGCCTGTTATCTGCAAACTCCCAATTTACTGTAACCAAGTCAAGAACGTGTACCTGAGTTCTCACATCCTCATGATTGTTGCATCCCTTGTCTCTCCCTCTGTTCCTCCTTCCCTGTTTCCCCTCCCCCTGTCTTTTAGATTGTAAGCTCTCGGTCAGGGACTGTGTCTATCTTATGCTCTGTAAAGCGCCAGGTACATCGCTGGCGCTATATAAATGCTTATAATAATAATAATAATAATAACAATAGTCAAATCAGACTTAAGTGTCAGTCAGCACACTATATTAACTCCTTTTCCACTCACACGCTATATAAATCTCATAAATTAATATAAATCAATGTAAGTACAAACTCTCAGGTTACCAAAGCCCTCAGCTGAGGCTACACACAAACCCAACGCTGAGCATTTTCCAAGGGTGATGTAAGACCTATCTCTTTAGCTAGGCATTTAATAGCCAGGGTGAGGATTTAGGATATAATTTTATGGGTATTTTATAGATTATATTTTTTATATGGTTATTAATGGGTTTTATCTTCATATTTTTATGTATGTTTTAATTTTGTTTTACCAACCATGAGTCTTGGGGTGGGGCCGGATTAAAAGTAAAAATATATAAAATAAATACCACCCCCCGCATCTCTCTCCATATAGACTTTCCCTCGGGTTGTATGTCAATCCACCACAAAAGTGACAAGAACTGCCCACCACATTTTCAAAAATAGGGGAAGACACATCCTTCTCACCATTCGTTACATTCTTGGAAAAGTTTTTGGTTCCATTGCTCCCCTCTGGCATATTTCCCGAGGCATCCGGCAGCAAAAGGTGTTTAAAAGCTCCTGATTATCTCACTACCCTCAGAGGCACCCTGGAGCATGCACGGCCAAAGATCTCACTGCAAACCAGATATGTTCCCAGGAAAGAAACAAAGGTGCAAGCAGAGGGAAGGGAATGTCTCTATGAGAGATGGGGCTTTCAGCGTGATGGCGAATCCCTCTAGGGACTAAGTATTCAGACTGGGAGATGGGCCTCCCTGGGGGTTGAGGAAGGTGTTCTGGGGGAATGGGCATAAGGAGGACCCCAGGTGGAAAATATCTAGCTCCACATTCTCACTGGACTAGGAAAAAACTGCAAAATAATGGGGGTGGCAAAGAGATGAGAGAATTAAAAAAAAACACAACAACAACGAACAAAGAGGAGAGAGAAGGGAAGAAATGGAAGTGCGAGAGAGGGAGTAGGATGTGCGTGTGTGGAGGTGTGGGGGAGGGTGGCTCAACCACGACAAACAAACTGAAGGCGGGACTCGGAGTCCATTAAATCTGAGAACCACTGCTCTGGAATATTTAATGGCCTTCACCTCTCCTTGAACACGAGGGTTTCTTAGCCAGTAGATCAGAGCACAGCAATTCTGTTTGGACAGGGGCAAGCAGGGCGTGTTGTCCGGGAAAGCGAAGAGAGGGCAATGAACCCCACAGCCGTTGTACAGAGGGTTCATTGATGGGTGGGCTGGTTAATCCCAAAACTGCCCTATTGCTAATGGCAGGTACTGCTATGAAAAACCCACATGGGGAGTGAGGACCACAAGTTCCTCTGCATTGCACAGTTCTCTCCAGGGTGTAGGAATGTGCAGTCTTTCTTTCTTGGGGCACTCAAAATGTTGAGGGGCATGTGGCTGGGGTGGGGGAGGGATAGTGAAGGTGGGGGATAGGGGGCAGAGTTTATCTGAGTGAGGTGGATAGGGTCCCACAAGACATGCCTAATGTAGGAGTCTTGGAACCTGCGGCGAAAAGCCACGGCAGGGTGGGGGTCTGTATAACCTGGTGAAACGGGGGCTTCTGGGTGGCTGGGGCATCTAGATGTCAGAAAGGGACAGGATGAAAAGTGTCCTCTATCGCCTTTTTGACATGCCCCACGTGGAACATTGTGGAGGCATAGCCATTTCAGAAGAGGGCAGGATAGTTCCATTGTCCTTACCCTTTCTGAATAGTGAATAGGGCTGAGGCGAGAGCAAGTGTTCCCTTCCATCACTTTTTGTCACTTTCTGGGTCTTTTTAGTCACTTTTGTCACTGTTCAGGCCTCCATTGTTACTTTTATTACACTTTTCAGGACTTTTTCATTACTTTCTGGGACTTTTTCATCACTTTTCTGCGAATTTTACAACAGTTTTACAGCACTTTTGCAATTCCCAGCACTTCCCTGGTGCTCAGGATTTCATCTCCATAGCCCCTGGCGGTGCACGTGGAGCAAACACGGGGCTTGGGACCAATGTGTAAAACAGTGGGAAAGCCGGTAAGTTTCTGTGTTGTATGAATCTTGGTCAATGCCCTGCTTCTGAAGGAAGCAGCACTCACTGAGATTTCTCGTTTCAGGTCTAAACGTTAGTACTGAAACAGATAGCAATTTTTAAAATCTGCGGTTAGTTAATACCTACTAGCATTCCAGAAAGTTTGATGGTTATCTTCTAACTATCCAGTTACAGTGGAGGTTAACCACCAATCTGAAATATCGGATACCGAATTGCCATTTACCACATTGCCATTTCTTGAATTACTGCATAACTGAACCAGGTTCAGAGGGAGAGGGGGGAGTATAAAATAATTATTAAAAATGGGAAAACAGTATAAACGGTTATATATTAAGTGGTAACACGGTAAACAATAAGCAGTAAATGGTAATCCAGACCCACCAGATACTAACCAGGTGCCATTTGGTATCCGACTGGATACTGGATATCAGCAGAGACTAGTGCTGTGCCAAATAGTACTTCCAAGTACTTGGGCCAAATACTGAAGCTTTGTATAATTGGCCCGAGTACTCGGCAGCCCTTCGATGCTGTTTCAGAAGTTTCAAAATTTGGACTTGGAATTCCAGACCTTGGAAAACTTCAGAAACTTTGGAAAGTTGTTGCAAAGTTCTTGAACCCACAGCCAAAACACCACCCAGAAAAGGACTATCCAAAAAAGTAGGCTAGCAAGAGTGGGACAATTGCTCCAGAAGAGAACCCCTCAAAAGTACAACTGCATGCCGAAATAAAAAGGCAAACGAACCACAGTAGTGTGCCCACAGCATGGCCCACCATCAGCAGTGAGTACACTAGAGGTGTGCACCAGGAGATCATGTTGATTTTAGTTTTTTGTTTCCTTTATTTAAATCTGTTGTTTTCATTTTCATAAATATCAAATTTTTGTTTTCATTTTTGTTTTCTTTTAATGGAAAACACATTTTTGGCTGTAACATTTTTGTTTTTCATTATATGTGGTGGAAATCTGGAGTGATTATACCTCCCATGGATGGCATTAAATGTACCAAATTCCAAAATGTTCGGATAAAGGAATCCAATTTTATAAGCAGTTGAATTATATTATTTTGCAAAAATCTTCATATACATTCTTAGCTGTAACTTCTTTGCCTCACATTTAATGGAGATGAAACTTGGCAAGTGTACACCCCTTCCCATATTTACTGTCTTTGCCAACTTTCAGAAGGATTGGTTAAAGGGTCCTGGTGGTATAAGCAATTAACTTATAAATGTATGTCTGAGAGTATCATCTTTGTAGTCCAACCAGTGTACATGAAGTTTTGCAGGGCTGTATCAAACATTTTAATGATCATCTCTGCCAAATATCATAAATATGTGATAACGGGTCCCAATTTTATATGCCTGCACAGCATATGCAGAGAAGGAGCCTATGCCAGGGATTCTCCTACGTGTCACTGTGGTATAAGATCGGTTTGTGATGCCAATTGGCCAGTAGAAATGTCAACCAAATATCCTCATTCTGTGCTGTGACCATACCAACTTCTCTCCCCTACTTTTTACTGGGAACTCAGAAGCATCTGTTTAGGAAAGAACCAATAGAGATTATCTTATGTCCTCTGTCACAGTGCTGCAGGATGTGATTGTGATGATTATTGGCCAGCCTGGATGTATAAACTGTCTTCTGATTTTTGGGATGCTAACCCCAAAGTCCCAGTTATGTCCCTTCTATGTTCGCCTGAGGGCCGCCCCCTATGCCCCCCTCGAAGCCACTACTGATTGGTCCTGTAAAGCTGGAAGCATGCAGCAATTGGCCAGTGAATGTGTTTGCCAAGCTTTTGGGTTTCTCCTCATCCTCCCTTCTACAGCCTCCCTCCCCCTGCTGTGCCAGGTGCCTGCCTCTGACTGGCACTGCATGTGCTGCTATTTATCTGAATAATGGTCTTCAAGGGGACAACTTCAATTGCTTATAAAATTGGGTCCCTTTATAAAATTGTCCTGTAGTTTGGTAGAGATGACAGGGAAGATATGTGATACATTCCTGCCAAATGTCTTATAAACAGGATGGGATATAAAAATGTTACAGCTGGAAATGTATTTTCAAGTTAATGTCTTATAACATCAGGACCCATTATCTAATCTTTCTGAAAATTGGCAGAAGTGTTAAGCTTGTTGAGGGACATAATAATCACAGGCTTAATGCAAATTGAATGTAAGATGAAGTTGTAGCCATGAATGTGTATGGAACTTTTCTTAAATTCACAATATTCAATTGTTTCTAAAATCGATTTCCTTTATCTAATAATTTACAAGCTTGGTACACATATTGTACCCCCAATGGAAGGCACTATCTCCAAGTTTCATCAGAATTGAATAAGAATCATAAACTTTATAGCCGGAAATACATTTTTCAGTTTTTTCCCTTTATTTTAAAAAAAGAAGTTGTTTTCATTTCTTTTTTCATTTTTATTATTTGTTGTTTTTGTTATTGCAATAACCATAATGAAAATGACAATTTTCATTATTGTTATTGTAATAATGAAAATGACATGCACACCCCTAGAATGCACCCACTTCTAATCATTATGCCAAGAGTGCCCCAAAATATAGGCTAGCAAGGGACATTCGCTCAAAAAGAATACAACAACCCCTGCAAAACAGTCTACAACTCCATGGAGAAATAAATCCCCCCAAAAGCCAGCAAGCTCAGGCCCCAGCAGTCGCAAAAGTAAGAAGCCAGACATTCACACATCCCCAAGGGGCACCCTCTTGGCATGGCATTGGTACGGTGGCACTGGTAACTTGAACAGACTATGCAAAGGGAAGTGGAGCCAGGCAGAGAGATCCCAGTCTGGCCTCATGGTTCCAAGCAGCTGGCAGAACAGTAGAATATAACATACACTTTACAGTTAGGCTCTGTTGTGCCATGTCACAGCCTTGACAACACACACAACCCCTGAAAAACAGTTTGCAACTGCATGGAGAAATAAATCCCACCAAAAGCCAGCAAGTCCAGGCCCCAACAGTCACAAAATTAAGAAACCAGACATTCTCTTTCTCTTTCTCTCTCACACACACACACACACATACACCCCAGAGGCACCCTCTTGGCATTGGTACTGTGGCACTGGTAACTTGAAGAGACCAGGCAAGGGGAAGTGGAGCCAGGCAGAGAGATCCCTCTGGCCTCATGGTGCCAAGTACCAACCAAGCAGGATGCAGAACTAGAAGCAATGTGGCACCTACTTATTTTTTTTTTAAAAAACTGAATGGCATGGCAAAGGTAAACGCAACCCCCATCCCCCAGCATTGGCTCTATGGACATGCTAGGCCAGGCCAAACAATACCAGGACGCCAGGTTGGGCCAGGACAGGCCCCCCCTCCCACCAAGCTGATTATTTACAGATCCAGCAGCACTGTAGAACACCAAAGAGAATGGACAAAATGGCTGCAGCCACTTTTATTTTGCCCTGCCATCCAATCAACAGCTTGGCCAGCCAATCAAAACTTGCCTTCTGGCTTACCATCACTTAACTGTCCCCTCTCATACCCCCCCCCCCAAATATGGCACTAAGTTTCATTTCCAGAAAAAGCTCAACTGTCCACCAGCCCCCCCACGTGTAGTGGTTTTCAAAGTTTCTGAAGTTTTCCAAGTTTTCTGAATAACGGACTTGGTCCTCGGAAATTCAGAATTCGGACTTTCTGAACTGAATACTGTAATATTCGGCTATTTCTGAAGTTTTTCGAAGACTTCAATTCAGCCCTTTTCGATACCAAAGTATCAGATACCAGATAGTGGTCGATACTAATTCCAGATCTAGACATTATCCCACCTCCTTCAGGTGAAAGCCTGGGGGAAGAGGCAACCCATGTCAAGACATCAGTCCTGATCCAAAAGCTATTTGGGTCAAGACTGGCAGGTTCTTATGGTGGGTATCAATTGCGCAAAGATATTTGTTCTGCAGTCTGTGATATGGACTAATAATAATATTCATTTATTCAATAGCAACTTGTGTTGAGGGATCTCCACATGCTTCGCACATTTTAATTAATAGAAGCTCCCAGGTACCCCCAGGAGGTTTGTACATTGTGTATGTGGTTATAATTCATTTTTTTTCTTGTGAGATACATCTGTGGAGTCCGAAGAGAAATGTACTGTTCTTTCACCTAGAGAATTATCTTTTAGCTGAGAGCTGATGGAGAAGAATCAAATGCCAACTTTGTGAGAAATTTTGAAATTGAAAAAAAAAAAAAAGACTTTAAAGAAAAATTGTAACAGAAATGTCATATGGATAACATTTTCAAAACTGCATGTCAGCCTTAGCTGTCAGAGCAGTGTGTTGCCATTATAGACATGTTTGCATTCTTTGTGAAGCTTTCAACTCATTTGAAATATTGGTGAAGTTTGAAAACAAATTTCAAGTTATTCAAAATGATTTTTTGGGGAAAATTTCATTTATTTATAATTAAATGTATAGGCTGCCCCCTCCTGCTTACAAGCATCTCGGGGCGGCTAACAACATTCTAAAAACAAATAATAAAAACCATTTAAAATCAACATTATTAATTTTTAAAAAAACAATACCCAAACAACAGAGCCCCTCCCTAATCCAACCCACCCATCTCATCTCCCTCGGCAAAGGCCTGACAGAACATCCAGGTCTTACACTGTCTGCGGAAAGGGGGGAGGTTGGCGACCAGGCGGACCTCCAGTGGGAGGGAATTCCACAACCGCGGCGCTGCCACAGAGAACGCCCTCCTCATGGTTGACACCCGGGAAACCTGGGGGACCTCAAGGAGGGTGCCCCTGGCCGACTGCAGAGGTTGATACCAAAATCTGGAGGGTGAGGCGGTCCTGCAAGTAAGTGGGGCCCAGGTCATTTAGTGTTTTAAAGGTCAGCACCAACACCTTGAATTGGGCCCAGAAGACTATCGGCAGCCAGTGTGGAGAACGGAGCACTGGAGTAATGTACTCGCAGCAGCACCAGCTGCAGTCTCTGGACCATAACCAAGGGTAGCCCCACGTAGAGTGTGTGACTGTAGTCTAATCTCGAGGTAATAAAAGCATGGATGATTGTGGCCAGGTCCGAGTCCGAGACATACGGCCTAAGTCAATGTACCAGATGTAATTGGCGGAATGCCCCCTTTGCCACAGCTGCCACCTGGACATCCAGGTGGAGCTGCAGATCAAGGCGCACCCCCAGACTATGGACCTGAGATACCAGGGGAGGACAGACCCCATCAATGATGAGGGCCATCACTCCCCCGGCTTTCCCCACAACCATCACCTCCATCTTGTCAGGATTTAACTTCAAACGGCTCGCCCTCATCCAATCCCCCACAGCCGACAGACTTCGAGTAAGCACTGAGACTGCCAGACCTGGGTCTGATGAAAACAAATAAAACAGAATCTCAGTTCTGGGAGGAACCTCCATCTAGTCCAACCCCCTGCTTGGTTGCAGGATGATGACAGCTACAACATCCCCAACAGATGGCTGTCCAACCTCTTTTTGTTAACCGTATGGCTGGTTTTCCCGGCCTTTACCATATTGTCATTTACGATTTGCCCATAACTCCTTTCCAGGTTACATGCTTCACCACAAATCAGATCTGGTTTAAGGCTAGTAACAGTAACATTTGGTCACGTAATAGTGAGTAGGGCTGTAGCGGAATATCGCAGCGGTAGCTATTTCCGGCGGAAACAGTGTTTCCGCAATTAGTGGAATGGCATGGCAGAGGCTTTCATTCCGCGGTTTCATTCCGCGGTTCCGCGGTTCCGCTTATTTAATTCCGCAACTTAGTGGAATCGTGGAAACATGACATTTTCGCTATTTCCGCAATTCCGCCAGCGCCAAAAAATCGCGGAATAGTGGTTTTCCGCGATTTCCGTGATTTTTCCGCAATTCCGCGATTTGAAGAATTCCGGCGGAATTAGCGGAATATCCGCAGAAATGTCACGGTGTGGCGTGGGCAATTCCGAAATAGCGGAACGGAATCGCGGCGCGGTAAAAGCTGCTGCCGCATCAGCCCTAATAGTGAGTTAATATCAGTGAGTGTGTCGTGATGGGTCTTCCTGGGTTCCCTTCCTTATGTATCTTGGGAAGTGTGTAGAATGTTCCTGGGTTTGGGTTAGGGGGAATGAGGTTAGACAGTTCCTCCTGTAGATTGCAGGTGAGAGTTTTGATGGTGTCTTTCAGTTCTGCGGTGAATTGTGATGTGGGGTCTGTTGGGAGTTCTTGGTAGTAGTCGTGGTTTGAGAGCTGTTTGTTTGCTTCAGATATGTAGTCATCTCGGTTGAGGATAACTATGGAGCCCCCTTTGTCAGCCGGCTTGATTACTATGTTGTGGTTGGATTTGAGGGATTGGATGGCATTTCTTTCAACCCTGGACAGGTTGTGTTGAGGGTGGTGTTTGTACAGGATCTGACAGTCCATTCTTTTCCTGAAGCAGTTGATATAGTGGTCCAGTGTACGGTTGCGTCCGGCTCGGGGTGTGAAGTCAGAGGTGTGTTTTCTCTTGTTCTGGGGTTGGGATGGATTGTTTGGGGTCCCATCCTTTTTGTAGAAGTATTCTCTAAGGTGGAGGCGGCGGACAAATTCTTCCAGTTCGCCACATAGTAATATGTCGTCCGGTTTCTTTGTTGGGCAGAAAACGAGTCCTTTGGAGAGTACTGATAGTTCGGCTTTGGTTAGTGACTGTTGGGACAGATTTATCACATTGTGGGGTATGGCGGTGGTGTCTTGTGTCCTGTGCAGGTGTTTTAGTTTGCTCAGGTTTTTTGTTTTTGAGATGGATGGCTGTGGTCAGTTTTGTGCTGTAGTTCTCTTGGATTTCTTGTAGGATATTCAGGTGGGATTCGGTGTATTTCTCTTTCAGAATGTTGGTGTTTGAGAGGATTTCTTGTTTTTGTAGGTCTCTTCTAGAGTATGTTAAGTGTATTAGGCAGTTTCTCAGCAGTCCTTCTGCGTATGTCGAGTTGTATGTCGTGGTTAGAGGATTGTGTATATATACTCCCTTCAACTCCCCTTTCCAGGCACCCTCTCAATGACTTGCCCCATTATACCACACCTACTCCCTTACAAATGCATATTACTTACCCCACCCCTCTCTGTCCTTGCCCTCCCATGATGTAATACTCACATGCCACATACAAGGCCTCATACCATCCACCCTGCTTCTATGTTATATCCCCTCCCCCATGGTCCTGGTCCTGTCATGTATACTTATATTGGAAATAGGGATGGTCTGAAACAATTTCTTTTCATGGAACAGTTCAACAAAATGGCAGCGTGGCAGAGTGCTGTCACAAAACGGTGTATAGCCAAGTATAAGCCAGCTCGGTATAAGAAAAGGACACTGGCCCTTTAAAAATCAAGCACTAAAGGGCCTATATAAAGGAGGACTAGAGAGTTTCACATGGGCAGTTGACAGAAGACAGAGCATGGAGTAGGATCTCTGCGATAGCTTCAAACTGCCCAGGCTAGGAAGCCTGTCCCAGGCCTAAGTAAGGGCCTTACTGAGGGTACTAGAGGCCCAGGCTGCATGAGGAATGGAGGCCTCAGAAGAAGGACAACCCTCTTTTTATGTTGGAAGTTGATTATTGTTTGGACTATTTTTAAGAAGGACCCACCTTTGGCAGGGAGAAGCCGTCATTTGGTGGGTTTAAGGCCTGGCTGAAGGGTCGTGGGGGAGGGCAGGACCAAATTTAAAGAACTCTGTTTAGAAAAAAGGGGGTTGTGAACAACCTCCCCCCCCACCACCCCCGTGCCAGGGTCTAGGCTAATTCCCCTATGACTATATTTAGTGGCCCTGCCACAGGCACAGCCACATGTGAAAAATGTCAACATTATTTTTGATCGAAAAACGGAACCTGGGGAGAATTTTCAGTTTCAGCCCTAGTTAGAAGATTCTCTGATCAAGGACTGTGTGTAACTCTGTGTCTGCTAAGCAATTGTCCCAGGGGCACCTCATTCTCAGCTGGTCCTTCACCACTGCAATCAACAGGATTATAATAATGATGATATTGTAACAAAGTCAGTCCATGATTGATTTGCACAGCCATGTTACACCACAGAGGAACAGCAGCCTTAGGGAACTGCTTGGTGTTTCCAAAGGCTTTCAAATGTCTTTTTTTACTGCTTTTCTGTGATCCAAAGCGCCTCTGGTTCCCCAGACAAACTCGGAATGTTTTCCTAGCAAACCGTAGTGAAATGTGACAAGAGAAGGGGATCAATACCAACAGAAGGAACAAGTCAACAGACCTAGTGAGGTTCAAGCTTAACATATTTTTTCTTCCAGAGAACCCATTAGTCACTTCTATGAATATAAAACAGCTTTGATTGTTAACTACAACCTCCCCCCCCCCCCCAATAATTCCAACCCAAAAGCAATGCCATATCTCTGGCCTTCAAGAGATGCTTTGCAATCTAATTTCCAAATAGCATTGTTCCCCTTTAATGATCAATGGCAATTACCAAGTCGTTTATATCCAATAAAGACAGCGGCAGGAGGTCTGTGTGATACATGGCTGTATAAATTCGCACCATGAAATGGATTAATAAAGCATTATGATAAGCAAGCTTATTATTTGCATGAACACGAGGCTTAGGCGTTAATTGAAGCAATCCAGCAAAATGTCAATGGCTTCTCCTTTTGTGTTGAAATATTCATTAGTGTGGGGTGGTTGCTTGTGATGCTGTTGATTATTTATATACCCTTGCATTTGCATGCTTCTGAAAACGTGGCTTGCTTTGCAAGGGTGCAGCTGTGGCTAGGTTTGGTAAGCTGGAACTCAGAGCTGGAAAATTGCAAGGACTTTGGACACATAGTCCATCCCGCTACAGGCAAAGAGGTAAAGACTGTAGAGCTGAAATGGGTACCTGATTTGTTAGCTGTGGGTTATGTCCTAATTTTGGGTACCTTTTGGGGTAACCAAATTGGTACCCGAATACCATTTGAGTACACAAAATACCGACAACTGGTATACTAGATACTGACAACCAGCACACTGAAATTATCTGAAAAAATCCCCAAATCTGGGATGAAATCAGGACAAAATAGGTATTTCAGTATATGGCGGTTGGTATTTTTCTATTTTCGTGTACTTGATAGAAAACCGGTTTGAGTCCTGAAAAATACCCGAAATGCTCTGTTTGATTCAGGTGTGGGAAATTCGACAAGTATACTAGAGGTGTGGGCCCATGTCATTTTTGTTTTCATTTTTCATTTTCGTTATTTAAATATGTCGTCTTTGTTTTCATAAATATCAAATTGTTGTTTTTGTTTTTGCTTTTGTTTTCCATTGGTTTAAATGGAAAATACATTTTTGGCTGTACCTTTTTTGTTTTTCACTATATTTGGCTGAAACATGGGGTGCATATACTTCCAATGGAAGGCATTATTTTTACCAAATTCCAAAAAGATTGAATAAAGGAATCCAATTTTAGAAGCAGTTGAATAGTTTTATTTTGCAAAAATCTTCATATACTGCTGCAGTTCACCTGGCTCGGTCACTCTGATCATCTGCCTGGGCATCTACTTCTGCCGCCCAGGCATAGTTCAAAATAGCTCCGTTTCCTCCACCATAGGCACTCAGCCAACTCTGCCTCCAGTGGCTAACTTTAATAACTGCTTCTCCCCATGCAGACGGTATGGATGGAGCGCCCAGCCGCCCATGCCACAATTGTTCTTTTTTGGACTGTAAAGGTTTCCTTTCTTCCTTCCTTGGGGTGGGACCTGACCTGGCTCCTGAGTCCCTGGCAGTCACACGGTGCCATTCGGCTCCACCTCCGGCCACAGTGTCCACTCCTTGAGACCTTCCAGCTCCGCCTATCCTGCTGCTGTGCAGTGTGCAGCCAGAGACTTCTCACAGCCAGCAGGTCTGAGGCCTGCCCACATGACAGTGTGTGCATGCGCAGACAGGCAGACTGTCATTGACAGACACGGAATTGCAGCACGAGGAGGCTTGAGCTGCTTTCAAGTGACGCAGCACCACTGCATCTTGCAACAGAATGGGGCTGGGCCATGCTGTGGGTCTGGACAGAGAAAGTCCTGGAGAGTCTGGGACTGTCCTGGAGGCAGTGGGGAGCTCAGGACTAGGGGGTCAACACCCCCAATGCTCAACGGTGCAGACCGTACCTGGATAAACGGTATAAACCATGGCAACTAATTTGGTTTACTTAAATCAAAGTAACTACTCCAGTTTGGTAGCATTCAGATGAACAGTGTAAACCGAAGTAGCCCTGTATCAATTTCCCAACTTAGCTGAGACATAATGATCACTGAGTTGGAGTCACTACCCTTACACTAATAAGTAGGGATGGGAATTTCAGTTTTGGATAGAACCGAAATTATCTGAAAATGGCCATTTTGATTCGATCTGAAATTTCAGTTCTCGTTTCATTTTTTTTTTTTTTGCATTGAATTTTTTTTTTAATGCAAAAAACCCAAAGAAATTCAATACAAAAAACCTAAACCCGAAACAAGTTGAACTGAAATTCTTGGAGAACCGAAACAACCCCCCCCCCCAAGCCCAAATTGGTCTCGGAGTCCCATCCCCTGCTAATAAGTGTTCATACAAACACCTGCTTTGAAATACAAACCAAAAGAGAGTATGTCCTCCTGATTTTTCAAGCATACATACTTCTCTTCCTATTTCTGAATAAATTTGCTTTACC
Organism: Sphenodon punctatus; assembly: GCA_003113815.1. Taxonomy (NCBI): domain Eukaryota; kingdom Metazoa; phylum Chordata; class Lepidosauria; order Sphenodontia; family Sphenodontidae; genus Sphenodon; species Sphenodon punctatus. The sequence continues at coordinate 3,538,513 of QEPC01012679.1, read as the reverse complement.
GCTTCATTCATGTGAACTCTTCATGCATAAAACAGAAGTAAGGCCCAACTATGTCAAATTAACTGTTTGTCGGAACATAGCCTTGCTCAGTGGGAACCAGAAATCAATATTCCTCATGGTGATGAAGTTTAAGGGAGTTGTATGATTGAGACTTAAGTCCCATAATGCTTTGCAAGGCAACAAAAAATTGGCTGAATGTACCATTGGTTTGAATTTTTCCACACGGAACAGGAAGAACAGACTGTGCCCCCTGGGTAATGGTATGAAGAAATGGAGCTATCATGGTGACTGAGCTTGGCAATCCACTCCACATGTTGAGGGGTCACGTAGAAGTCCAGATTGAACCAGGACATGTGTTCTGAATTGGGCCACTGTAGCCTCAGATCTATCTCTATAGGTAGGGCTGAATGTGATCATCCTTTCCAACTTTGAAGAGTTAATCCAAATTTTTGGAATGAGCAGTAGAGATTCAGTGTTGATTTTCAGTGATGTTACATCTTGTCAGTCCATTGTGTCTGCTCCCCGTCCCCTAGGTTTCCGCCATTTTTGAATGCTCAACGAACAAAATACCCATCAGTGTTCATGTGGGAAATGGCACTGCGCTGGAGGAGCAGGAGCTGCTGATCGAGATCTCTGGTGGAATGGAGACTGGATCGCAGCTGGTCTTCATCCACCAATCCTGGGTCAGAGTGGGTGGATCTGTTGGAGATGGGATCCACTCAAAGAATTGTGTCCCCATTATGCTAACACTCAATGTGGTTTCCCTCTTGCCCTGTCTTAGTTAATGGCACTCGATCTGAATTAGATCTGAAATGAGTACCTGCAAGAAAGGGCAAACCCCAAGAATATGTGATACTCAACTCAACCCGCCATCTTCAGGAACTAATTGATACCCAATTAGTGCCCAATGGGTTATCCAATGCCCCAATGTACCAACTTCTGGTATCAATTACTCAAGTTTCTATCTCAATATTTCAAGTTACTATTCTCTTTTTTTCTATTTTCCCATACCGATTTACCAGTCGGCAAATTGGTAAATCGGGGACAATATTTCCTGATTTTTTGGGTCATTGGGCACCCCGTTGGCACTCAGGTAGCCTGTCGGGAGCCTGACATGCTACCCGAAATTATGGCTATTGCCTATGGATAACAAATAAGGTGTCTGTTTCAGCTCTTGTCTGAACCCACTGTTCCTTACCTTACTCTTCTCCGTATCCTTCCCTTAGAGATGTGAAATAGGACAGTGCTTTGTACATCCCGAATGCTGTGCTTTGCAGAGAGCTGTTCATGGCCTCGAGGCTCACTCAACTACTTCCTTCCTCCCACGTTGATGCTTTAAAAGCTAGGCATTTGGAAAACACTAGTTTATTGGCACATTAAATACCAGCCTAACTCCCTGGCAGCTGCTTATTCCTGCACATTTGGAGGTGAACTCTGGGTCTCTAGCACCAACTCGGCCAATTTATTTTTCTTCCCACCACATTTGGTGGGTTTTTAAAATGCATTTATTAATGCTCATTAGTGCCGTTCGGCCTCCATGCGATGGCCGCATGAAGCTGCTACCAGCTGCTCTGAGGAGTTTCTCCGATGTTCTGCAGTGTGCTTGACTGCTCCCGGGAAGGTTAGGCATAAGTACAGTTGACAGGTCCATCTGCTCTCTTCAGAGAGTCTCTTAGGGCACAAGCTATGGTTAAACATTCGGGGAGGGGGAGGGATGGGTCAGTGGAGCTGGAGTCACACGCCTCTTGGAGCCGCCGAGAGAAAGGCCGGCTCAGTTTGATTCTCTGTTCCAGTTGTGTGTGTGTGTGTGTGTGTGTGTGTTTAAAAAAAGAACCTGTCTTGTGATTTGGGCTTAAATGAGATGCTGCAAAAGTGAGAAATCTTGTCAAAATCCTGTGGCTTGGATGAATCAAGAACCTCAGGATACCCAGTGATATCTCACAAAATTCTTGGTGACATATTAAAAAAAAATTAAGCACGCATCCACCAAATGGCGGCTGGGCTGTTTTTCGCATGTGTAAAATTACTGCCACCTTTTACCAAAATAGCAGCAACAATGCAGCTTCCACCTCTGTATCCCTGGGAACTGTGCGGGTTTACAGTGGACATGGGTGGGTTGCATCTCGTGTGAAAGCGACGGTGGGTGGGGATGTGTGCGTGCTCCATCGAAACACGCACCTCCAACCAACTCCACTCACCTTCTGATTTGGCCCACTTAGAATTGAAACAGGCACCTGTAAACATAGTCATCCGTGGCAGAACTGTGGTACACAAATTGATTTGGGTTGATTAGGTACTGTAGCCCACCCCGAACCTTTGGGATAGAGTGGGATAAAGACAGAAACAAAATAAGAGGTGCCCTCTTAATGCCCAATGCCTGTTCAGGCTATTGAGTTTCCATTATTCCATTTTGTGCCATATGATCTATTACCAGCCTACTGTTTTTCTATCCATTTCCATTCATTATCAATGGTTCCATGATGGAAAGACACTAAAATGGAAAGCTTCTGTTTACGGCTCGGGAGATCTGGGATCAGCTCCTGGCTCCATTACTTGGCAAGGCATTTAATCTTTCTGTGCCTCAGTTTTTCTAGGTGTAAAATGGGTATGATATTCCCTTTGTTCCATGTCAATATTGATTTAAGGTCGCTGGGGCTTTCTCTTAGGTGGGGCTTAATTTGTGCCAAGGCTCAGCCATGGTTAGTATTTTCATGCCAGAAAAAAAGTCCTGGCATACCTTCCAGTTCCTGTCATATACCTCCCAGCATTTCCAGTGGTCAAAAAAGGGACAAGCCCCCTCCCCCCCGGCCAATCAGCTCCTCCCTTCAGTGAACAAGTTCCACCCTGTCCTGTACTTACTTGCACACTAGAGCTGAAACTTGGTCCTCGGAAAACTTCAGAATCCACCAGGGATTCCGGTCCTTGAGTCTGAATTTCTGTAGTCCGAAGTTCCGAGTACCAAGGCTGGTCTCCCGAAAACTTCAGAAATGTTCGAAAGCCTCCGTTGAGTGTCGGCGCCAATGCACGCGTGACTGGAGTGATTCAGATGATTGACCCCCCTCCCCCCAGCTGCTCTGAGCTAGGAAAGAGAAACCTGGTGCCATATTTGGTAGGAGGGGGGTATGGGGATGGGAAAGTTGAGCGATGAACAAGCCAGATGGCAAGTTTTGATTGGCTGGCAGAGGAAAATAAAACTAAGTGGCTGTGCAGACATTTTCCATTCTCTACTGAATTTGGCTGTGTGCGCTACCCTGCTGATCTATAAGTAATAATTGGGTTGGGGGGGGGGGGATGCTGTCCTGTCCGTAGGGGAATGCTGGGGGATGTGGGTTAGTTGTTTCCACCATGCCATGATTTTTAAAAAAATAAATAAAATAAGCGGGTGCCACTGCTGCCTGCTGTTTGCACTGTCTGTTGGCAAGTTGGCAGCGCCCTAGAGGACAGAGAAGGATCACTTTTGCTGTGGTTCTTCTGGGCACTGTAACTGGACTTTGTGGGTTCAACCTTGACAAGGTACGACTGACCAATGGGGCACAGGGGAGATATACTTTCTTTCTGGTGAAAATAATGTGGTGTGTGGGGATGGGGCTTTTATGAATAGGTGGGCACTGGGCCCGCACAATGGAGGCTTCTTTGGGTGTTTGGATGAATGTCTGGTTTCTTTCTTGTGAGTGCTGTTGTTGTTATGTCTGCTGGGCTGGCTTTTTTTTGGATTTCTGTCCACAGTTGCAACTGTTTGGTGGGCATACTGTTTTTAAAGTGTGTGTGCTGGTGATGGCGGGCCATGCTGTGGGTAAAGTACTGCTGGTTTTTGGTTTGGATTTCTGCCCACAGTTGCCCTTTTGTGGGTTTTTCTTCTTGAGAGTTTTCCCCACTTTTGCTAGCCTGCTTTTCTGGGCACTGCTTGGTTGGTATAAAGATTTTAAAGTGGGTGCATTGCTGATGGTAGGCCATGCTGTGGGTACTGTTGGCTTTTTTTGGTTTCTTTATTTTTCTGCATGCAGTTGCACTGTTTGGGTTTGTTGTCTTGAGTGATTGTCTCACTCTTGCTAGCCTGCTTTTCTGGGTACTGCTTGGATGGTATAAAGATTTTAAAGTGGGTGCACTGCTGATGGTAGGCCATGCTGTGTGTACTGCTGGCTTTCCCCCCCCTTTTTTTTGGCTTTCTGCATGCAGTTGCACTGTTTGGGTTTGTTGTCTTGAGTAATTGTCTCACTCTTACTAGCCTGCTTTTCTGGGCACTGCTTGACATAATGATTTTAAAGTGGGTGCACTTTAACATAATTAAAGGAAAGAGTTCCGAAGTTCCTCGTTCTGGGGATTTCCGAGTTCTTGAATTCTGAGTTCCAAATTCCGGGTCCTCGGACAAAGTTCTGAAGTTTGGCTGAGTACCTGGATCAGGTACTTGGAACTTCGGAACTCAAACCGAGTACTTGGATGGCCTATTAGGTGCAACCCTATTACACACACAGACACAGACACAGACACACACCCCTCCCAACATTCCAAGTGCATATAGAGCAACAGACGCTCTCCTGCTTCTCATTCTACTTAGTTTCTTGTCATTCTATCCTCTCCCCATTGGCCTCTCAAGTGTTTTTTCCTGGGAGACAACCAGGAAACCAGTGCCTGAGGCTTTAATTCTGGGCTCTCTTTCTCCTTAAAGAGGGACTTTCTCCCTGAAAGAGGGACAGTGGGATTCAGCACCCAAAGAGGGACTGCCCCTCCTAAACAGGGACTGTTGGGAGGTATGCTGTCCCTGCTGGAGGTATCTCCCATCAAAGATGGGATCCCAGCTCAAGGTAGTATTGACTGCAGGCATGCTGGATTTCTGTGCCTTCTTTCACACATTACATAACACAGGAGGTTCTAGGATACTCTGTAAAGAAATCTTTACAGCCGAATTTCTGCATCTGTTAATTTTTTTGCCTCCCACCAGATCTCTTTCCAAACGACGGATTATTCTCAGGACCCCAAATATTCTGCGTTTTTGCCATGGGTGGCAACGGGAGAACCACAGAATACACATGGCCCTGGGGCTGAAATAAGAATCTTTTTTTTTTCTTGCTAAAATGTTGTGAGAATTGAGAATTGTTGTTCAGATCTCAGTGCAGTATTGATAACAGATCAAGATCTCAATCGATTTTTTAAAAAAAAAACAAACCCATTTACTGCAATTTAGCATTTACCGTATACCATTTACAGCAATTTACTGTTTACCATATACCGATTTACCATGTACTACTTACCATGTACCACGTTTATCCCGGTAATGTGCATGTGCAAAATGGAATTTGACATTTTGTGCATGTGCATTATTGGGATGAATGGTAAATTGTGATAACAGGTGAACAGTAAATTGCAATAAACAGTAAATGGTACTTTGTGAAAAAGTTCTCAACCGAGAAATGTTGAGACTCGGTATTTTTCTCCATTATCATTTCTCAACTAAATGAGTCAAGAACCGAGATTCTTGATGATAACTGAGAAAACCTGGGGAACGAGTTTCCATTATTGACCCATGGGTTTGAGAGAGATTTTGGAGACTCATATGTTCCTTGCTATCCATCCTATCCATTTTGCTCAAGGAGTTAAACTCCTGACTTTCTTCCCGATAGCGTAAGGCGCTAACTAGCTTGTCCCTCCTCAGCCCCCGTGCAATTCTGTTTGCCTCCTAAACTCATTTATATTGTGCTGGACACATCGCAGTGAATCAAAGTGCTTTCTTAAAGAAATGTTGCTTCAGTGGTGTGTTCCCCCTTTGATAACAATTTTTCTTGTACAGACAGAAAGCCAGATGTGATAAATTGCACTCACATGGATTTTCTTTTTCCACCATCCCTCCTCTGCGCCTGTGCCTTGGACATGCAATCCTGAGTCCTGAAGTCCAGAAATGCCCCATATTAGAGCTAAAATGGGGTTTGCATAGACCTGAAATGAGCAGCTATAAAAACAGGTATGCCCACTGAAACTGCAGTATTCGACCAAACCCAGTAATCAGTATCTGATTAGTATCCAGCAGACTTCCCAATATATCGTTTTACCATTTTCACCCCCTTTTCTGACTTCTGGTACCAAAGGCCCTTTTTACATAGACACTCTAACACCCATAAAATGGGTGTTACATTTTATTATACATGTTACAGGGCACCACTGCAGCCAATCACCATGGGCCCTGTGCACACATGATGCCTCCACCCAGTTCCTCTGGGTGGAGATGGGTGTTGACTGGTGGGTGGGGAGCATTTCCCTGGGTGGAGATGGGTGGGGGCGTCTGTGTAAACGCCACTTTCGGTTGGTGTTGTTGAGTGTTTGCTCCCGGCCAACACCCATCTCCACCCACACCCACCCACAGAGCAATGGACGTCACTGCCAGTTGCTCCATGGGTGGGTGTGGGTGGAGATGGGTGTTGGCCGGGAGCAAACACTCAACAACACCCACCGAAAGTGGAAGGGAGTGTTATACCAGGAAGGGGCCTGGTATACCAGCCAAGCTTGCCCTCCGCCAAATCAAACCCCACATGGAGGGCCTCAATACCTGAAATCTCCTGGACTGGCCGTTCCTCTATAAAAATAATAGCTACCCCCCCACCGCTGCACAGCATACCCGGTCGGAACGAGATCTGCCAAAACAGGTCCCGCTCCCTCGTCCAGCCAGGTTTCTGTAATGCGGTTCCGGCACCAAATTTTTTTTACATTGCGGCCATTGGAATCAATGGCCGCAATGTAAAAAAAACACCCCCTGGGAAAGTTCTGGGGAACTTTTGGGTTTTCCCAGAAGACCTAGTGAAGCACTGAAGCCACAAGCCAGCACTGAAGCCGGCGGCGCGCCGCGCTGCTGTCGCTGCCGCCACCCACAGTGCAGGTAAAATGGCGATCGGGTGTGTGTGTGTTGGTTTAAAGAGTGCCGTCGGGAGGGCTCCCGGAGGAGAGCTGCCTCCAGCAATAGCCCTGGCTGGCTGCCGCCGGGGCGGGCAGCTGGCGGTGCGGTGACAGCCTGGGAGGGGGAGGGGGGAGGTTTGGGGGTTTTTAAAAATTGATTTCAATGGGGACACTTTCCCATTGAAATCAATGGAAAAAAACCGGTACCGATAAACCGGTTTTACCAATAAAATGGATTTTTTTGAAACCGGTAACCGGTAAAACCGATACCCGTTTTTTTCAGTTTGGTCCCACCCCTACTAATCACCCATTTGCCTAGACACACATTCCACGTGGGTATGGATTCCTCCAGTTCTTGACCCCCAGTGCATTTGTGTCACCTACATCTTTTCTAGTTTCTCCCTTGTCTGACCCGTCTCTGTTGAGTGCTGTGTCCGCATCTTCTCCATGGTTCTGCGTACCCCTTGTTCCTCTGTGGTGGCTATCGTCAGAGGCCCATGCTTCAAATGACAGGCTCAAACAGACCAGGAACTCAATCTAGATCCCTTTTTCCAGTCTGGGGCCTTCGCTAGTACTGGCGGAAAATATTTCAGGAGAAGCTTTTCTAACAGATGTGCTGTTTTTCATGGGGAACACCCCCCCCCCCTTAATCTTTCTGACCATTGTTGATCCTGGAAAAAACTGCCATTTTAATTGAACAGGAAAAAAAAAGTTGATGATTAGATAGAAAAGAAAATGTCGTTCAGGGTTGCTCTCATTGCAAAGTATCATGGGACAGGAACACTGGATATAGGGGCCCCCCAAAACCAGAGAAGGAAACATTCTTTCTTTTGTAGAAAAGTTGGGAGGGTCTCATATCCAAGCTCCATCCCAACTGACTGAGCCTTTCCTCATATGGAAGCTGATCCTTATCTTTAATTTTTTTGTTGCCTTTCTCTGTGCCCTTTCCAATTCCACTCTTTCTGTTCACAGAATCCAGGATTTTTTTGCTCATGGAATTTAGGTTCCACAGCGTCAAGATTTGGCAATTAATTTATTATTAATTATTATTATTCATATTTTACCAACTAAACAGCATCCTGCTTATTCCTCTTAATGACTTTTAAAATCCAAGTTTGCAAAACCAACCCAAACATTCAGTTAATCTAGTATTTGCATATAATTGCTTCCCATCACAATATGTTACCTTAATTACGGTAATGAGGCCTAATGCTATACATGGAGTATTAGCACCACTACCTTCCCCAATCACCGCACCCGGTGCTTTTCCATAGGAAAGCAAAGAGGCTCGTGAGAGTGTTATTACAACATAAATTTAATTACAGAGAGGAGCGCTGCAAAATTTATTGAGTCGCATTAAAACAGAAGAGTGGCTCTTATTAAGAGCACATAGTTATTTCTGCTAATTTGAGGTTATTAGTGTCCCGAGACATAAAGCAAAAATCTTGTTTCCCTTCACGGGCACCTAAATCTCTCTCTACCTGCCAGCAATTAATTTGACAATGCAGGTGATTCACACAGGTGGGAATGTCAAGATTGTCTATGAGACCACATATGACCAGGACAGGAGTCTGAGCAGAAGCAAGGGTGGACAGATGTCTGGTCCATGGGCCACGAGAGAGGCGTCATCCGACAGACAAGCAGGGTCAGAGTCCAAGGCAGGGTCCAGGACTTGACAGACACAATTGGGGTGGAGGAGGTAAGGCAGGGAATCTGATAGAGCCAGGTCTTTGTTTCATCACTCAGGAGAGGGGTTTGCTGTGACGCAGGAAGCTATAGGAGTCCCTGGCCAATCTGTGTGTGAGTCATCGATGACCAATCAGGAGCCTGGAAGGGTGCAGTCAGGTTTGTACGGTCCTATCAGGCTGTGGTTCCACTGTTTGACCACAGCAGACTGGTGGCAGCGTGGATCCCACTACTGTCTATGAACCTAGAGGACAAGGGTTTGAGGAATGTGTTCCCTTTAGGTCCTGACAGGGATGTGGAGAAGGTTGGGCGAATTTGGAACAGGACTTTACACTTCTGCCGAAGATGTTACCACTGAATATTTTGTCTGAAAGTTCATGGCATCTAAGATCTGAAACCAGTATCTGTGGCCCATATTTTCCTTGTCAAATTTGTCTATTTCGTCCATATCTGATGAAGTGAATAATAGTCTCGACTTGGTTCCTGCTTCATCAGACATCTCTTTTAGATATTTTGGTCCAGTTGTCTGGTTGTTCCAATAACTGATTGTTCTGTTTTTTGGTTGTTTGGTCACTTTGGCCCTTTTAAAACAGGCCGCAGATACGCTGGCGGTGGGATCGGTGTGCATGCGGCAGTGTGGGGGTGGGCAGTGTACATACATGGGCATAATATGATCATCAGTTGAGCAACAGCCTCTAGAAAAACATGATTTCTGTGGTGCTGGAGGTTTGAGAGTTAACATGAAGTTCCAATCCCGTCAGTTCACTAAACCCATTATATATTCAGCCCATTCTCAGCAGAGTGTTATTTCCTTTGTAAAATAATTGCGTGATGTTAGAGTTCACAGTGTGGCTCTAATATACCTGCCTCATTTCATTCCTGGATAAATATAAGAAAGGGATGCTAATAAACTCCCCGAGCTCTGAAATGAGCATGAATCCCAAGAAGAGCGGTATACGGCATCCTGAGAGGAAGCGCTGATAGCAGGATAATGCAGGGCCTCAAGCCTGTAACAGATGCAGTTATTAGCAAAAGCGCCAAAGCTTTTTAAATGAGTATTTCCGATGGAAAGATGCCCTATGCGCTCACCCTCTCTATGTGCCTCGATGGCCTTTTTTATACAAAAGCCCCGCCCCCCTGCTGGGTGTGCAGGGGGGGGGCTGTCCGTGTGCACGCTGTGGCGGTGGGTGGGGGGGATAGATGTGCACCCATGGAAACCCCATGGGTGGTGGGTGGGGGTGCTTGTGTGCTCCCGGCACCCCCCCGTCTCCACCCATCACCCACCCACCGAGCCGTCCGACAAAACCGAGAAAGCTCCGTGCGTGGAGGTGGGTGGAGATGGGTCAGTACTTGTGGGAAAGGGAGCACCCCCATCCAGCAGTGCCGTGTGAAAACGGTCTATGGGGTATATGGGTGTGTATTCACCCTTAATATTTATTTATTTATTTCCTGGCATTTCTATGCCGCCCCCTCATGCCCACGGCATCTCGGGGTGACTAATAATACAATAAAGCAATACAATACATTAAACACCGACATCAATTTTAAAATAATTTAACCCCCCCCAACCCTACCCTCCAATTCCCCCAAATTCCCCACCCCACCAATCTCCCCCATTTATCCCTCCCCCCTCCCCTCCAAAGGCCTGGGCAAACAGCCAAGTCTTGCATGCCTGCCAAAAGGCGAGCAGACCCGGGGCCAGGCGGACTTCCTTCAGAAGGGAGTTCCACAACCGTGGCCCGACCACTGA
>QEPC01012679.1:3466841-3526684 GCA_003113815.1 Sphenodon punctatus | reverse complement strand
CTTCCTGAAACTCAACCCAAGAAGATGGCCCCCTCTGCAACCTCACGCTCCTCACTTACTGCCTTCAATCCGGTGTCAAAATCTCTCTGGATCTGAGCAATCTTGTCTGCAAAGTAGGTGACAAATTGCTCGCAGCAGGCCTGGGAGAAGTCCCCCATCCAGGCGGAGGGAGGCTGGACTAACCAGCCCCCGAACCACCTGAAATAGCTCCGCCGGGCGTGACTTCGCAGATGCTATGAGGGCAGCAAAGAATTCCTTCTTTGCTATCCTCACAGCCTCAACATAGGACCTCAAATGGGCCCTATGGAGAAGATGGTCAGATTCAGAGCGAGTCCGACATCAGCATCACTCTAATCTCCTACCTACCTGCTTCATACCCTGCAGTCCCGTGGTAAACTACGGGGCCCTGCGGTGATGAAGCGGAGACAGGGGACGTTTCGGAGCCACCCTGTCGATAGCCGCCTCCATTTTTGATCCTTTTGCATTTATTCAAGACACTTGCAACCAAATTAGGCAGAGGGGTAACATCAGGAGCACAGGGTATGGGACAGTGTTGATTGAAACAAGTATCCACAAAAATGGGTATATCCATCAAAATTGAGGTACTCTACACAACCCGGTAAAACTGCGTACTAATCGGAATCCGATTAGTGCTTGATGGGCTACTCGATATACCATTGTTTTTGTCCCAATTTTACAGTTACCAGTAACAATTTTTTGGCTTTCTGTTCCAATTCCTGTCCTAACTTACCATTTTACCAATCGGTGAAATGGTAAATTGGTAATGGCAATAACTCAGTATTTTCAGGTAACTGGGTGCCCAAACAGTACTTGGGTACCTCACTGGGCATGCAACATGGTAGCTGAAATTGCCAGTATTTCCTATGGGTGATGAATGAGCTAACAATTCATCTCCGGTGGATGGTATCCCAGCCACAGACTGATGCTTAGGGATTAGAGTTTAGGGTCAGGGTCAGGAGGCAGGGTAAGAAAAGGGAAAACAAGAAGCCAGGACACAAGAGGAGAATGATGGGAGGGTAGTGCCAACTAGTAGAACATAAACAAGATTTGCTCCCTCCCTCCGAATAATACCTGCAATTTTGAGCAGTTTATTGGGTGCCTGACTAGTAACTGATTACTGAGCCGGACAATCCAAACTGAGCACTACGTATCTGAAGGACCGCCTCTCTCCATTGTTGACCCAGTTTCATGTAACGTGGGCATTTTCGGTAGCTGCCCCACAGCTTTGGAAATACCTTCTCTTGGAGGTTCACCCAAGCCCTAATTTGAATGTCTTCCAGAGGCAGTGTAAAACCTTTTTATTTGGGCAGGGATAGATTTGGGAGGGCGAAGGGGTGGGGTGTTTTTAGTTTTGATGGGTCTTTAATTTTATATTTGCATTTGTTTTCTTACTAACACATTTATTGTGAGCTGTCCTAAGCCTCGGGGGATAGAGTAGGATATAAATCTAAATAAATAAATAAACGGCAATACTGTCATTGGCTTTTCGACTTTCTGATTTACTGTTTGGATACCGCAAATCTGATGGCTATTACTATTCCCAAAGATAACCCCACTATACTCCTCCTAGGTCTAGATTGCCACACAGACAGCTCTTTTCATGGCATAAGCAACTTGTGCTAGTGAAAACCAGGCCTGTCATGATCAAAGATTTAAGCGTGTTACAACAGAAGCTTAAAGAACCTGTCTGCATTTTTGGTGGTAGGTAAACAGAATGCGCGATGAGGGCTAAACCTGTCCTCCACGTTTTTCTTGGCCGACCTGAAAGATGACTTGAGTTTTCTTTTGCAGCGTGCTTACGGGTTCAAATTCATCATTTCCCCCCAGTCCTTCTGCCTCAAATCAACCCACTCCTTATTCTCCCTCTGCTTCCCCTTTCGCTGCAGTACAAATCTTTAGATCTTTCACTAGATGGTGCTGGTTTATCCTGAGTTTGAGGCCTAGAAAAGAAGTCTCTTTATCTGATCGACTTAGTGAGCTTCTGTCTCCCTTTGTCTGAAAATAAATCCCCAAGATCTGCCAAAAAAGAGCTGATAAATAATTTCTGAAGAACCGGCAATCTGGAATCCCCCCTCCTCGCCCGCCCAACTTCTCTTGCTACTCTGGGTGATGATATTTTTTTTTCCCCACATGCCGTCGAACTCTGCCACAAAAGCAGCGCCGGGAGCTCAAATCAGTTACTTACTACAGAAACCTAAGAGACGGTTTCTGCTACCGACGGAACAATGTGGCAGCAGTGCATCACCTGAGTGTTTTTATGTAATATGCCTTTCATGTGCCACACTTTCTCTCTCTCTCCCCCCACCTTAACTACTCTCTGCAAGGAGAGGAGAAACACATGGAGCTGATCTCCATTTAAAAGGGAGAGAGAAATCTGCAGAAGGGAAGGACATGTCGCAGAGGAAAAATGGGGAGGGGAGAGATGAAAAGAAAAAGCCAGCATTTACATGCGGCTTTTCCTTATGGCAAAACTCATTTGAAATCCGATGTACTGCCAATTGGAACAAAAAGATAACTGATAGCGTTGCCCCGGGCTACTCAATTGCTCTTTCACTGCAAGCAATACTTAAAATAACTGAATACATCTAATAAGTCTGCTTAGGGTTCCTTGAAGGATATCTCCATCAAAGCTTCTTTGTTAATTTCCATTCGCTTCACCCTTTGCTTTGTTAAGGCCAGTGGTCCCTTAGGTTATATGCTACAGGGGCCCTGCAGGTTCAAAAGCCTCCCTTTAAATCAATGGGAGCATTGCTGTCTAGCAACAAGGCGTTGTAATGTGTCTCATTATAATGAGGCCGGGGGCAGATGACGTGTTATTCTGGATGACCTGTGAGGCATCCTGGCATGAGCTCACTGTTCGGAGAACCTTTCTGATCAGAAACTATTAACTCCGTGAAGTCGAGATGACAACATTGGGATTTGCTAAAAGTTTATCAAGTAGATGTGACCAAAGTCTGGGCTTGGGTTTTTGTAGAATAAAGGTCAAAAGAGTAGCTTGGGTGCAGATTCCCTGGAATAAGAGACATCTCGTGTTCTTGCCGTGAACAAGGATCCGCAAAAGCAGGTACACCTGTCAAATTTCAGGTACCCCAGCCGGTTTTCTGTAGGGTACCCCAAATACCAAAATACAGACAACCAGTATACCCAAATACCGATTTTAATCACAGTTTCATCGCAGATATCAGGAATTTTTGAAGTATTATTTTGGGTTTGGGAGTAATTTTAGGTACTCAAAAATCAGTGGCTGGAATTTTTTTAGGGGGTGGGATTACTCGACTGGTATTTGGGTACCAATTGGATACTCAAAACGGCACCTGAAAATGTAGGCATTACCGAATTGGGTACCTGTTTCAGCTCTACTGCACTGTGAGGTCTTGGATGGTTAAGTAGGTGCAGAATATGGCCCTCCAAGGAAGAGGAACAAGAATGACACTACATCCCTCTAAACAACATGGGCCCCAAGTATCTGAATGACCGCCTCTTCTTTCATGTCCTGCCGCAGCCTCTGAGGTCAAACGGGAGCTCCCTCTTGCGTCTACTATCTCTCCATGAAGTTTCTACAAGGGCGCACACGGAGGGGTTCTTGCTGGATGTGCCACGATTATGGAACTCCCTCCTCTTGGAGATTTTTCGAAGCCTGAACCTGCTCCTCTTCTGGAAATGATGTGAGACCTTTTTGTTTGGTCAGGCATTTGGCAAGCAGGGATAGGTTTGGGTAAGATGGGGGTGGAGGTTGTAGGGGATTCAGGGGATTCGTCGATGTCTTTATATGTTGTAAGCTGCCCTGAAACTTACTGAATCAATCAATCTATCCGATTAGTACCGTTGCATTCAACTCCATTTTGGAGAAGGAGACAGAAGCATATAGAGACAAAGTCAATTGCTCAAGGTCAACATGGCAAAGAAAGACCAAATCTCCTGGGTCACAGCCCATCTTATTATTAGACTCTCGTGCCCCCTATGCTGAAGTATCCAACAGATGTCTAGAAGGAAAAAAACAAAACCCCAAACAAATCAAAATAAGAAAGGCAAAGAAACAAAACATTTGTCAGCAATGAGAGAGCTCTCCAGGGGCAGTGTCCCCAATGGTCTCATCTCTGCCACCCACACCCCTTCCAGTCCTGCTGTCTTAAATTGGAATAAAAACCAGGTTGTGAATTAACAACCTGCTAAGCCCAATGGAGTCAGGCATATGGCGTGTAGTTAATGTAACTTTATATTTGCTCATCATCAAAGTATGAGCCTATAAAGACCATAAAAGGAGAGAATCACTTTTTATTGACATTAAAAAAAACCCCAGCAAATAGTTAATAGTAAACTCGCTATGGAAATAAAACGAAAGGTTCCTCCAGGGGGAGATTGCACTCACGTTGTCCTTCCAAGGAGGAGGTAATTGACTACTAGGTCCCAGCAGGAAGCATACAGACAAGGGCTCGAAGGTCAGTTAAAAAGGACATTCTAGCAAAAGGCCTGTATGTGGGGGTCTCAGTCTCTCCTTTGCCACCATTTTGAACTGATCATAAAGTCGCAGCAGCTGGATTTAGCTTGAACATGAAGGTTGGAGGAAAGATAATAGGAAAATGTAAATAAAGGACAATGGATGAGTATGGGGTCAGGGAATTTCTGGTGCAACTGTTTTCTTGATGGGAAATGCAGTTTGGTTTAGGAAATACAGTATCCTCTCCAGTGCTAACAACTGTAAAAACAACAACAAAGAATTTTCAAGGCTCAAGCCCTGCCCCAAAAGCCATGCCCCACCCACCATCCAAGAAGCCACACCCTCCCCCTCAATCTCTGAAGCAGGGAACTGAACCCTAGTCTCCAGCTAGCAACCCAGCCACTGAACTACCCTGCTCTCTACAGTTTAATATAAATCAAGAGTTCTAGTGATTTAATCTATAGGATGACCAGTAGAAAGGGTGGAGCAGAAAAGTCATTAATAAAAGCCAAATAAACCATCCAGGTCTTCTTGTCTTTCATTTACAGCCCTGAAGTGGCCAATATTGGCCTTTCCCCAGCCTTTCCCATTTTGGGGTGCACACTCCTACTGGGAACATTTCCTGGCGTTCCACTCCCTCCCTTGAATTTAATTACCAGGGCTGAGCTCCCCATTATGTCGCAAAATTAATCCCTGATTACCTCCCCTAACCAAACCCTTCTTTACTCTGGCCAAGCATGCTTTATGATAATCGATACCCAGCCATTTCTTTTATATTTATTAGGGATGGGACTCCAGGGGGACATTCGGTTTTGTTTTTTTGAGATTTTCAGTTCTCGTTTCAGTTTTTTTTTCCCCCGAAGGGGGGTTTTGCATTGATTTTTTCCTGTCCCCCCAGCCCCTCCGCCATTGACTTCAATGTATTTTCTCCCACTGAAGTCAATGAAAACAAACTGGAAAAAAATAAATGGAAAAAAACGAGACACCAGAACTGAAAAAAGAACTGCAGTTTTGATTTAAAAACCAAAACAGCCATTTCCAGACCATTTCAGTTCTATCCGAAACCGAAATTCCCGCCCTTAATATTTATCATCATTTCTATAACACTTTCACTGCTTATATTAATTTACAGCCCTTACCTAGCTCAGCCTCCCAACAATCCTGTACTTTAAAAAAAATTATTATCATTCCCAGATAGGAAGCTAAGGGCGAGAGGTAGTGACTTGCCTAAGGCCTCCCATTGACAGCCAAGACAGGACTTGAACCTTGGTTTCCCAGGTCTAAATCCAACTTCTTAGCCACTAGACTACACTTGCTCACTTTTTTTTTTATGGGCACACTTTAAGATCCGCCCATATCTATTCTGTAATCTCGATAAAAAGCCTGCTCCCTGAGGTGTCCAGATGTGAATATGGTGCTATTAGAGCTGACGGGAGTAAGTGCAAAAACAGGTAAATCCATCGCATTTCTGGTACCTGACCCAACCCACCACCACCTGCTTCTAATCGGTACCAAATTAGTGCCCGACAGGTTACCGGATGTCCTGATTTTCTGACCCCTGCTCCTGGTATACCAACTTCCAGTACTGATTAGGCCTGAAACAAGAAGCATTTTAGCTTCTCACAAAAAATATCAAGAATCTGGCAACCAGGACCGAGATCTTGATGAAATCTCAGTCCTGGTATGAATTCTTGGTATTTCTCAGTATAAATAATAATGATAATAATAATAATAAATAATTAATAACGTAAAAATTGCAGCACATGCACAGAACAGCCTGGCAGACATTTTGCGCAAGCAAAGCGATTTAAAAAAATAATTTTATTTTGTTCTCATAGAGAATTAAGCTGAGATGCTACCAGTTCATGGTATGTTCTTGGCTCCCAGAATGAACCGAGAACTGGTATTCTCAATGAAACTGAACCCCCCCTCCCCACACACACAAGAACAAACTTACAGCCCTAGTACTCATTTTTCAAGTTTCCCATCTGATTTCTTGAGTTTCAGTCCCTTTTTTCTCTATTTTCCCTAACCATTTTATTGATTTACCATTTGATAATCCATGTCAGTACCAATAAATCCCAAGTTTTGGGCTAATCCGGTACCCAATTGGCATTTGGGTAGCCCATCAGGTACCCGACACAGTGCCTGAAATTATGGGTATTGCCCAGGGGAATAAAATAGGATCATAAATAATCTCTAAGGATTCTGGAGCCCCCAGTGCAGGCCTCACCTGTCCCCCACGGCATGGTAGCGTGGGCGGGGCCCCCTGCAGCTGCCTCTAGGCCCAGAAGTCTCATTGTGGTGGGAGCGTGGCCGAGGGGCTAGGCCGGACTGAGGCAGAGCCACTACCTGCCTGCGGGTCTGGGCTATGTGGATGTGGGAGAGGAAGGAGGCCAAGACAGTGGTGTACGACCTGGACACCTCCATTAAAACAACCCAAACCATTAAAAAATAAATTAAAAATAAATCCTCTCTAGTTCTATGGCTTGCATACTTTCATCAACAGAATTTGAGCCAATAAAAAGATTTTGACTAGAGCTGAATTGGGTACCTGAAAAAATGAGTAAATCTGATGAATTTCCAGTACCTGAACTGACCTGACAATATTGAGTACTGATCTGTAACCTGATTTTAAAACATTAAAATACAAAAAAACTCTACCCCCAAAAAACCTACCTACCCCCCCACAAACCCACCCGGTACCACCACCCCATTCCCGAACCCCCAAACCAACCCCATTCCCAATTTATCCCTGCCCACCAAATGCCTTCTCAAATAAAAAAAAAGTCCTACACCACCTCCAGAAGATGCTTGGGCTCAAACGAACCTTCAGGGGAAGGGAATTCCAAAGCACCAGGGTGTGATGCTTGGAAAACGGCTTTGGTCACATTGGGGAGGGTTGGGAATCCCTTTTGCCTCACTACTTTCTGGTGTGACCACACCCCTTTTCCAAGTGTTGTGATGTCATGGAGCTCATAAAGGGGTGTGGTTGTGTTAGAAAGGGGCGGGGCCAGGTGAGAACCAGGGGAATGCAAGTGCATCTCCTTGTATCCTCCTCCTGGTACCCATATGATGATTGCCAATTTATTAATGGCATGGGAATGGGGAGAGGAAGACAGAACGGGAGAAGCTTCTACCCCTTTGCAGAGCTGGTTCTAGAGCAGAAATGGGTACCTGCAAAACTCGGTAGGGGTATACCTGTCAAATTTCCGGGACTTGAATTTACCCGCAACATTCAGGTAATATTATTTAGTATCCAATTAGTGCCTGATATGAGTACCTGATGTCCCAGAATGTTGACTTCCGGTCTTGGAATATCAACTTCCAGTTCCAATTTTTCAGTTTTACATCTCGATTTACCAGTCGGTAACTGGAAAATTGGTAAATTGGTGCTGGAAGTTAACGATTTTCCAGGTATATCCAGGTACGCAATTGATGATCAGGCAGCCTATCAAATTCCCGACGTGCTATTAAAAAATGTGGGCATTACCCGCAGGTACCAATTTTGGCATCTACACAGTTCCTTCTCCCATCCTTTTTTTTCCGACAGGGGAAAAACGTCTTTAATTTTTCATGGTGATTGCATCTGGGACTGCCTGCATGAACCGGACTGCAGTGGCACTAAGACTTGCTCAACTTGCAGCCAGGCCAAGTACACTCTGCCAGAACAGTCAATTTACACACCCTCTTGCTCCTTCTTTTACAACTAAGACAAGTGGGCATCAGGCAGTAGGGATGCTGAGGTGTAATTGAAAAGCTCTGTGCTTGTGGCAGAGATCCCTAGTCTAGCACAGTGAACAAGCAGGATGAAGCCAGTAAATCAGTGTTCTCCATAAAACAAAGCTCTTTGCCATTTTTATGAGGAGGATTAAAAAACTCCCTACGTCAGGGCAATCCTGGATATGGCTTCTGGCAGCACTTCAGAACCAACCTCACTCTTGCTATCGTGAGCATTGCTAAACACATCCCCCCACAAATTTCTTCCCCTTTCCCCGTACTTCCAAGTAGAAATGAAACAAATATTGAATATTTTATTGGCTGTTGTTATTCTCCCAATTGGATTGGTGGCTGAATGTCCGAGTTGGGGTGGAACCCCAATCCGGTTCAGTTTGGAGTGGGCTTGGGAGTCTTTAAGGTGAGGGTTCGGTTTGGGGGTTAGTCCATGTTGTGACATTTGGTTCAGGGCTGTAGGGTTTGTTCCCGTTTCTGTGGGGCCAAGGGGAGGAGGGGTTCTTTTTCCTGTTTGGTCCAGTTTGCAAGAGGTTTGGTTAGGGGTTCAGCAAAATGCCTGCAAAAGTTTTGGACAAATTGGAACTAAGGAAAAACAACCAAGGTTTTAACTCAACCGAACCTACTAGGACCTAATAACTCTGTTATTAGGTCCTCATAATAAAGAATAACCATCGAAAAAATAACCATCGACCTCAACAGAGTTGAACCAAACATGACTGAACAACTGACCGAACAGCCGACCAAACCGAATACAAGGGAACCAAAACTGAATTACTAACAAACTGCACTAAACAATATCTGTCCGCGGAGCAAGCCACATTCCCGATCTGGTGGATTTGGATTGGAGCACCGAAATCTGATGGATAGCACATTCCTGTCAGATATTCCTTTCACCTCTAGTTTCAAGGCTTAGGGGCAGGGCTTACATGGATTAAGGGGAGCTATAATTCACCACAAATTTTAGTCCAAGGTTACACCATTGGTGGTGGTTGTTCTTCCATGAAAGCAAAGCCAAATCCTCTTGAGATGGTGTTCTTGGTATGGTTGAAACAGACTGCCCTTTCACAGAGATTGGGCACATTTTTGGAACAGTATGCAGAAATCCAACACATTTTAGTTTTTCTTATAATGTATCCATTATTTCAGTTATTCTGGTTCAGTAACTCTGGCCGTTTAATCGTTTGGGTTAATTTTCCTCGGTCATTGACCCCATTTTTGCCATTCTGCATACACAAGCTCTCCCTGTCAGTGTTTTCCATTGACAGATCTTCCCAATTTTGAATGAGAACATGGCCAACTGCCACTTCCTCATTCAAACTGGCAACTGCAGGAGTGTCATTGACGCTGTGTTGGGGAGGGATTTGGTGGGAGGACATGTGAGAGGCAAAGCATCCAGGAGGAGATGGGGTGAACCATCGAAAGAAACCGCATTTCTAGACACTAGAAATGGCAAAAGCTAGAATGTCATTTCTCAAAGCTGCAGAGGGGTGGGCTGATGACGCTGCGGTACAGGAAAATGTTCCCAGCATGATGGAGAGCATTTTAACATGCAGAGCGGTGTTAAAGGATGGGGTGATGTGGTAATGAAGGCAGAAAGAGAATGAAAGGATAATGATATTTAGGATTAAGTATTTGTCATTGGCAAAAGAGCCCCCTCCCACCCCTGAAACATGAGTCATGAACTCTTTAGAGCTCTGCGCACCATTAGGCGCTTGATGAAATGTTCACACCATTAGAAAAGAGCTTCCGAACGCTAATTTTCTCTTTTTTTTCTCTGCTGAGAAACTCTTTCACCCTGAGTCACCTTCTACTGGGAGAGACACATTCATTTCTCTCATGGAGCTCGCACTGCAGAAAAAAGGGAAGAGGGCTCATGTTTCCTGGTTCTAAATAAAGCTGTTGAGTGGCTCAGGACGGGTTAAGGGTGTGTGTCTAACCCTCAGGGGGGCATGGAGCCAGGCAGATGGAGGCAGCGGCACTGCCTCTGTCGCCACTGCACTGTGTACCATGCACAGATGCCTCATCTTGGCTGTTCAAGCATGCCGTTTGGCTTCCTGGTGAAGGTCATACATAACAAAAAACACCCAACCCAGACAAATGTATCGATTCTGTTCCATGCGATCCGTGTCGCCAGAGCATGCCAAGAGAATAATGTCTCCAATGGAGTGAGTCATTTGGAGGGACAGGGCCCCCGTGTTCCTTTTATTAAATAAACGTGGTCTGCTTTTTAAGATGTGATGTGGCACAGTCAGGCTGCACCATTGAGGTCGTGAAACGCAGGAGATCTGTGCTCCGCCACCAGGAGCTGCAAAGGTGTCTACGGGAGTTAGCTGTCCAGTTCTCATCAAAATTCAACAGCCATTGAACAGATCATCCCTGGAGAATCTATCAGAAGCCAAGCTTTGTAGACAACAGGATAAAATGAGCACACTTCTGCGAAAGCAACAACAAATGCACATTTTAACAGCTTTTGGAATAGCCCACTGAATATCCAAAGAATGAATGCCACAGAAATGATATTCAATTCATATATCCGTTAATTTAAATTATTCTAACTATTTCATCTTGGTTACATTGGTATTTGGATTACTTTGTTTTGGCTCTATTAATATTGGGTGTTTTCAGACGTTACGAGATCACAGTCAACCACGGTCAATTCCCGGTGGTGGCTGTGATCACGGAACGTCTGTTGGGGGGAACAGATGTTCCCCCCCAGATGTTACCACGGTGTGGAATCACATTCACCACGCGAGCGGCCGAAGCGGCAGGACCGGAGGCCATCGCGTGTTGAATGTGATTCCACGCTGGGGTGAACCCTGCCATCACGTCTGGTCGGGCGCCATGGCCCGGGATCACCAGCGGGATACCGGGTGGTGGCGAATCCGGCCAGATGCGGCGGCCTCATTGGCCCCGCCGCCCGCCTGTCTCTCCAGAGGGCGGGCGGCGGGGTGCGTGGAGGGGGCGGGGCTGTGTGGCTGCACGTTGCGCCATGCGGCCCTGCCCCCTCCCAGATCCCCCGCCGGGATCCCCCCAGCACGTCTGATATGGTGTGACGGGGTCATCCCGGTGGGGGATGGATAGGTTGTTTTTGGTACGGGGCCAACTGGCCCCGTAACGTCTGAAAATACCCATTAATGTGCGCTATTAGTGCTGAAAAAAGATGAAATGCCAAAGTGACCCAAATGATCAAACTGCAATGATTAAAATGAGATCCTTATCCCATCTGCAGATGCCGCAACTTTATTTGGGGTCACAAAGCGTAGTTTGGAAATAGTCCTGAAATGACAAATCGTGGCGAATTATGTTTCCATCGGAAACAGGTCATTCATCTTCATTTCATGCGACATGGAAACTTACTGACTTTTCTGTTGTTTTTGCCATTTGTTGTTATTTTTCGAGAGTTGAACAGAGCGGTTACAGGGTCAATCCCAAGCCCCGTCTGCACCCCGTGTACACCCCGCATGACTGTGGAGTCACAAATATACTGGCTAAGTGCCAGGGAAGTGCTGGAAATTGCTGTAAAAGTGCTGTAAATCTGTCGTAAAACTCTTGACAAGTCCCAGAACGTGGTGAAAAGTGACAAAAATGATGGAAATGACAAAAATGACAAACAAAACTGGTGAAAAGTGACAATGAAAAATCAGGAAAAGTGATGAAATTGACAGGAAATGACCAAAAAAAAATGGCAGGTGCCGATATCGACAATGGCAGAAGCAAACAATTGTTGGAGACTGATGAAGTACTGACGAACACTTGCAAGCACTCCCGAAAGGTTGGTATTTCCCTGTGGAACTGGAACACTTGCTCTTGTCTCAGCCCTATTTGGGAATCTCCGGTCTACATTGTTAGAGACTTTGAATGCTCTGTGCAATCTGATTTCTCCATCTCAGAAATGATGTAGAACTGGGGGGAAAAAAGAGAGGAACAGAGCTGAAATGGGCACCCAATTTAGCATCCACAAGTAAACCCCACCATTTCAGGTACTGTGTCACGTACCCAACAGGCTCCAATTGGGTACCCGATTACCCCCTAAAAGTCTGTATTTACTGCTACTAATTTACCAAATTACAAGTTATAAATCGCTGGCAACCAGGATGGAAACTCAGAAAAATGGGATGGGAACTCAAAAAACAACAGGTCTGGAAGTCAGTCTTCTGGACAAACATTGGGACATCGGGTACCCAGTATAACAGGGTGCGGTTTGCCCGGGGTAAGTCGTTACAGGACCAGATCCCCATCCAGTCCGGTTCTAAAAGAAGTCAAGTTAGCTCTCAGCAGTCACTTGCTTTGGGAATTAGCTTAATGCTTCTTTAATGATTTCTACAGTTCTACAGTATCACGGTTTCCTAGGGACAGATACGGACTCCACCAGTGTTCAGTTTCCCCCGCCAGGCATACGTCTCACTCACTTCCTTAGCCAGGCACAAGCCCCCTGGCTATTCCTCCCAGTGTCTTGCCCAGCAGTGGCATCCCTGACACACACGGTCTGCAATCTAAAGCAATGGAAATTGATCCATGTGAGTCCGGCGCAGGTTCCGCGTGGCACAATGTGCCTTTAATGGACGTGTGCGCGGTTTGCGTAGACATGCGTGCGCCGCACACGGGGCATGGGATTGGCCACACCCTCTTTAGGTTTCAGTCGCTCGTTACTCACAGATAGGGAGCCAGGCACCAATCATCCTGCAGCGCCACAGCTCTTAGTCCGCGCCGCACCCTGACCCTCTGGACTAGCTACTTCCAGTATCTCTGGATCTCTGACCGAGGCACAGTCCTTCTGGCACTCGGCAATCCTCTTGGCTCAGGCCCCACTCTCTGAGCCTTGTCAAGGCCCCACAACCCAGGCGACCCTCTCTGGGTTGGGCCTGGAGACAGAGCTTCTCCTGGACTCCTATCTCCTTTCCAGCTCTTCTGACTGAGTCTTCTCTTAGCCATTTAGCCTTTGGGCTGGCTCAGCCACATGCCCTAACTCAGCTGTGTCTGCTCAGGCGCTGTCCCTCCTTCTGATCAGCGCCTGCAGCCTTTTTAGCCCAGTCCCCTGGCTGGTGCTAGCTCACTCTTAAAGGGCCAGCTTTTCTCTCAAGCTGCACCCTGCCACACCCAGATTGGACATCATCGGGTACTGGTTAGTACCTGATATTTTTGCATCGATTTGAGTACCAGAAAGTCAATAGGTATATACGTTTTTCGTGAGTACTCATTTTAGCTCTAGTTGTGTGTTTGTTTTTAACAGGTATTATTCCCGTCTTCAACTACCCCGAATAATATCCACAACTGAGACAGGTACTCGCTTATCTGGTTTTTTGGGCATTCCATTTTGTATTTTTTAGGTTCATTTATTAGGTCATTTTGATATTTTGGTAACATCCTTTTGGGCAATCATGCATGAGTAATGGCGCTAGAATTGACAAAATGACATCACCAAATAACAAACTGGCTGCACCTGTGCTACACTAGCATTAGTGAGCTCAGTTCCTCCCTGGCTTTAAGAGGACCCTAAAATACATGGAACCAAGCCTGCCTCCGTTGAGAATGGCAGATTAATACCTACACGACTCTTGCGATTTTGCCAAGAGTGACGGCTCCCACCCCGCGCTTGTTATTTTAAGCAACAAAGCAAACGTTGAAATAGGATATTAGACAGACTTGCGCTCCAGGCTTTTGTATAATCATTACCCATATTTTCCAGCCTTTCGTCAGTCTCCAGAGGCAGGCCGAGACTCCGATGAATATTTAACGAGGAACGGCACGCACAAGAGACCTGAGCTCAAAAACTTCATACATACATGCTTAGCAGAGGGATGTCTGAGCGGCTAAGACCAGAGCTGGGATGTCATAAGTAAGAGAGGAGATCTGACCCTGGTGGCCTCCTCTTGTGGAGTTTGTCTACCCTTGTGTATATTATGATTTTATTGTTGTTTTTTACGTGTATTCCACCCTGAAGACTTGGGGAGGTTCACAACAGACTAAAAAAGAAAGCTACATAAGTGACATAAAATCAGCCAATTCCCCTCCTCTCCCCCATACATGCCTCAGCATTCGCCTGCTTCTGTCATCCCCTTCGACAACCCCCATCCCCTATTCCTCCCAAGCCCCCCAAAGCTTTCCCTGTCCCCTGCACACAGAGCAAGTGGGGGGGAAATTTCTTGTTCCGCAGTTTGATGGCTGTGACTCCTCTGCATTTCTCATTTCTGGAGAAGGTGAGAGTTCCCTACCATTTGACCGAAGAAACCCTAATAACGGTGCTTTGGCCAAGCTTGAGTTTGTGGAGAAATTCATTTGTTCTCCTTTGTGGCAAAGTAGCCCTGTGCATGAGAGTCCTTGCCCGAATCAGCTACAGAATATGTGGTGACACTTGTCCCGATCCCCATCCAATTCCCATTCCCAATCCCCACCATCATGTTGTCAAGGACAGTGGCAAGGACATCTTGTTGACCTTCCAGATGTGCTGCCCTTCTGCCAGTCCCTCATTCCCACAGATGACAGCAGTGCCATAAGACTCCATGGGTAGCTCAACATGTCTAACCATGCAAGAGGTTTGGTACGTGAAAGGTCCATGGAAATGTGACATGTCCAAAGTACCCTTCACCGCCAAATGGTGGTGACAGGATAATTATTGCACCCCCGCACGGCAGGGAGCTGCAGGGGAGGGGCCGCAGCGGGGAGGCCTGTTAGAAGCCCTCCCCGAGTGTGAGTTGGCAGGCCGCAGGCCCCTCCGCCCGGGAAGTTTTTTGTTCCCATACAGGCAGACGGACCCCCATCGGCCAGAAGGAGGCGAGTTGAGATGTCGGGACAGCATGACAGCCCCAATGACAGGGAAATGTGGGACAGAATCTTGGCCCTGGAAAGGGAGTTGCAAGGAGACGGACGGAGCAGCGAGCAGCGACCATCGGTTTGTGACGCAGATGGGAGAGCAACCCGCGCTGCGGGGGCACGAGGTGAGTGGGAAGGTGTGCCAGAAAGGGTAGATGAGGTAGGGGACCGGACATCATTAAAGCAGCGATGGGAGGGGGCTGAGAGGGAGGCCCCTGCTATCAGGCAACCTGCAGGTGCGAGGGCACGGCAGCCTGGGCCCACATGGAGTTCAGCGTACCCGGGCATGGGGGTAGTTCCCAGCCAGGCAATACATTCAGGTGCGCCACAGTTAATTAATTTTAATGGGGCATGGATATGGGTAACACCAGCAGTGGCACCTAACTTGGCCCAAGGAGAGCGGCCCAGAGGGGGTGGTGAGAATGGCTGCACTCTGACCATGGCGGGCACTAGCAACAGGGATGGGAGAAAGGAGAAAGCCCCGGCTGAGCCAGGCCAATCAGGAGAAGGGGCCCCGTGCCGCCCTCCCCCGCCTCTGGGGGGAGCCATACCGAGAGTGGCTGCACCATTTGGGGCACATCTTCCCCCAGCCCCTAAAGAAAAAATTCTGAAAGCGGAATATGTAGATATATATGCTCTTCTGTTCAGTGATCCAATTTTGGACCACTCAGAACGGGAAGATGAGAAAGAAAAAGAAAAATTCCGCCACCCTAAGGCGGACCGGAATTGGGAGAACTGGACAGCAGTGGGGGAGGGCACCCCGAGATTAATTGTTTTAGGCCCCGCCAAAAAAGAAAGAAAGGGGGCTATGGACAAGGGTGAGGAAATGGAAGGGGGGGGCAAGGTCCCTCCACAGCACCTTGCCCTACGAAAGGGGCCGACGCCAGTCAAACCTGACCGGTTGGAGGCGGCCCTCAGGGGGCATCCCGATAAGGAGGAGGTTAATTATGTTATTCAGGGATTTAGGAATGGTTTTATTATTCCAGCGGGGCCAGTTCAACAACAAAAGAAGGTACAGAACCTAAAATTGACAATAGGAATGGAGGCATTAGTACGACAAAAAATAGCCAAAGAAGTGGCGGAAGGTAGGGTAGCAGGACCCGGAAGACTATAGGCAGCTAGTGCGATGCCTGGAGCACTGGACTAATGTTCTCCCTGCGGCCCGGCACGGTCAACAGGCGGGTTGCCACATTTTTGCAACATCTGCTGTCTCCGAACCATGACCATGGGCAGCCCCAGTGCATCACCTCGAGGTGATGAATGCATCAATGATGGTGGCAAGATGAGAGTCCTAGACATATGGGCAGAACCTCTTCACCAGATGCAGTTGACAAAAGGCACCCCTGGCCACAGCCGACACCTGCAAATCCAGGCACAGCTGTGGATCCAGGAGCACCCCCAGACTCCACATAGATGGAACCAATGGAGGGTGGACCTCTCCAATAATGGGGGCTTCGTCCTCTCCCAGATCACCGGTCCCACCCACCAACATTACCTCTGTCTTGTCAGGACAGAATTTCAATCGGCTCCACCTCATCCAGTCCCCCACACCAGTCTATCACCGGGACAGCAACAAGACTGCAGGGCCTGGGTCGGTTAAAAAAGATAGATGCAGTTGGGCATCATCTGCATATTGATGGCAGTGAACTCCACAACTGTGCACAGCCTCCCTGAGCAGCTGCATGTATACAATGAATAGGAGAGGGAACAGAATAGAACCCTGCTGGACCCCACATGGGAGGCTACCAGGCGATGATGTACAATCCCTTAGCACCACCCGCTGAGCTCTCCCTGCCAGGTAGGAATGGAACCATTGCAAAATGGTGCCATCCATCCCAGCCAGGTCCCAAGGACGAGTCACTAGCATCTCATGACTCACTGTATCAAACACCGCTGATAGATCCAATGGAACTAGGCAGCAGGGTCATACAACCTTTATGTAGCTCTATCAGGAGGTCATCAAACAAGGCCACAAACACAGTCTCCATGCCGCCCGTACCCCAGATGAAAGCCAGATTGCGTGGGATTCAGAAAACCAGTATGGTCAAGATGCGACTGCAGCTGCCGGGGCACTACCCGTTCAATAACCTTCAATAAAAAGGGAAGGTTAGAGACAGGGCCAGTAGCTCGCCTGGGTGCCAGCATCGAGTGATGGTTTCTTAAGAAGGGGCCAGACCACAGCCTCCTTGAGGCAGTCTAGCACCCTACCCTCCCGAAGTGAGGGGTTGATCAACCCGGCCAGCACTGGCTCCAGTGTCTCCCTGGTGGCATTGACCAACCAGGACGGGCAAGGAAGTAGTTCACAAGTCATAGCCTGAACAGACCCCAGCTCATCTGCCACCTCAGCAGGTGTCACCGATTGAAATTCAACCCACAAAATCAGACCTGACAGGGCATTCCTAACCTCTGGCTCTGCTACTGTCACCAAAATGGCAGAGTTGAAGTCATGCTCAGTGCAAGCAATTTTGTCTGCAAAGTTCACCAAAAACATGTCACAGCGGCCCTTGGACATATCCGGTTCCAAGTGGAGATAGGCTGGACTGACCAAGCCTCACACCATCTGGAACCGCTCCACTGGACCTGACTGAGCAGATGTTATGTGGGCAGCAAAGAGTCGCTTCTTCGCTTCCCGCACAGTCATGGCATAGGCTCTCAAAAATGCTCTATGTTACAATCGGTCATCCTGGGCACAAGTACGGCGCCACCATCGCTCTAACTGCCTCCCCTCATGCTTCAGCTGCCCCAGGTTCTCTATGAACCACAGTGACCTGCGGTGGCAAAATACTGAGAGTGGATGCCTGGGAGCCACCTGATCAATGGCCTCTTCCAGCCAGCTGTTCCAAAAAGTCAGCAAGGTCATCCATGGAGCGACTGTCAAGGTCTACAGGTAAATCTCCCAGAGCATTCCAGAGCCCATTTGGTTCCATAAGTCTCTGGGGGTGGTCCATCCTAATAGGCCCTCCCCCACGGACAGGAAGACGTGTCAGGATGCGAGCCCACAGGAGGTAGTGGTCCGACCACTATGGGTGGGAATATCGGTTCTCCCGATATACGATATTGCCGGTATTTGGGTGTATCGGCTTAATCCGATAAATCCAATATTTACCTGTAGACAATTTTTTACATTGTGGCCATTGAAGTCAATAGCCTCAATGTAAAAAATTCGGTGCCGCGGCCAGTGTTAAAAATCCGGTATGCCGATACTGGTAAATCCGGTACCTGGGAGATCTGGTACCGGTACATCCGGTATCCGATATTCTCCCCGGTGTCCCACCCCTACTGACCACGGCAAGGGTGAGCACGTAACACCCCAAATCATCAGACCTGTTGCCTCACGCTCGGTGCAGAAAATCAAGTCCACCCTCATGTGTCGCGCCCCTCACCACCTGGGACAGCCCCATGGTTGCCATGGCGGCCATGAATTCCTGCTCCGCCCTATGCAATCCGGCTTCAGTGTGGATGTTGAAGTCCTCCAAGACAATAAACTTAGGAAACCTCAAGACCATGTCTGAGACCAGAGCAGCTAGAGCAGTCAGGGAGACATAAGGATTTACTCTTGCAGGGACTTCCCACTGCATACTGGGTAAGGGCATACCCTCAGAATGTGCTCTCTGCTTCAGCCTTGCTCTTTAACGCTTGCCAAGATGGAAGCTTATTTAATGCCTCTAGTCCCAAGAATGTAAAGGAGGTCACCCCAATTCCTAGTTAGCACAGACAAGAGGTTCATTCGGCAGGTATCCTGCTTGGAAGCTTTATTGAAAAGACGGTGCTCTAGTTAGTTCCCAGGGGGAGACTATCCCAGAATGTTGATACTATCCTCTCCCTATCACAGGCCCCACCTGCTTTGCCAATCTGCTCCCCATTCTCTAGAGGAATGAAATGGCTGCTTTCCCCCCCATGGTACCCTGTGACCCCAAATCCTTGCTCAGATAATCTTGCTGCTAGAGAACCAAAGAAAAACAAAAGCCCTAGAATTATGGAGCGATAGGAACAGCCCTGTTGTTAAAGCCTTGCCGAGCGTATAATTATTTCCCCCTCTGACAGTGAAGCTACGGGAACATAAACCCATTGTGATTTATTTATCAGGCTTCCCAAACATGTCTTCGGGAAGCAGGAGTGGCTCCTGGGGTTCATAAATAAGAAACAAAACTCCAGCACGAGGGAGAATTCGTGGCCCTGCGGAGCATGGAGAATATATTCCCAGGGGTATAGGAAGCAGCGCTGCAGAGGAGATGTCAGGGTATGGAGGGGTAACTGGAGGCCACACGCCTCAAGGACTGCATGATTCCCCTTGAAGGTGCCCCTGTGGCAAAAGATTCTCCTCAGGATGGACAACAGTAGCCTGATTCAGGCAAAGTCAATCCTTCTCTTTGGGGAGGGCACAGAACCCTGGCCAAGGGGAGAAAGGAACCCCAGCAGGAAAGGGGGGGGGGATACTCCTAATACAAGCTAACATACCCGTTAAATCCCAGGGACCAGGAGTGCACGTTTTGAGTGGGACAAACCTCCAGGAGAATAAGGGGAAAATAAAAAAAGCTCTATGCATGTGCATGCCATTCTGTGAACGTGCTGCCCTTTTCCAAGATGGCGCGGACCGTGTCAGAAGGGCAACCAGTTTTGTGCATGTGCAGGCCAGCTGCCCTTTCCCAAGGTGGCGCCGACGTGACCCGCACCACCATCTTGGAAAAGGGCAGCATAGGTGCAGAATGACTGTGGCAACCATTTTGCTCATGGGCAAAGCATTTTTATTGTGATCTTCTTGAGATCTCACTGCCGGCTCTCGATTCCCGTGAGATTCTCGCAAGAATCAAAACCGATTCTTGATTTAGCCTTAGTTGACTCCCAACCTTCAAGGGAAAGAGGTCTTATCCTTTGACCAACTTGACTAACAGCCATTTATGGACCTAGCCTCCAAGAGCATATCCTTTGTTTGAACCCAATCATGCTATTGGTCTTCATGATATTTTCTGGCAACAAATTACACACGCCGCTTGCCAATTGCGGCTTGCTGTTTGCAACCTCATTCTCTCCCTTCCATTCCGCTGAGTCTTGTTTTCTGCCCTTGAAATGGGATCTTTAGACTGGAAACAAGATACCAGGGTGGAGACTGAATTCCGCTTCTAACGCGGCTTAACATATTCAATGCTCTAATGACACCAGTGTTAATGGCGAAGTTTGTTGCGCTCAAGACCTCATAAAATTCCAATCAGCTAAATTTTACTGCCTTTCAATAGACTCTGATTTTCACCAGCTGAGTAGCTCCATGAACAATAGCATTTTAATCAAGAGATGCCAGACGTTCCTTGCAGTCTAGGTTGTGACAGGTTGCTGTTCTTTTTAAATTCTCCCTGATGGGCCCCGGCTCTCAAAGCTGCCACTTGCTTTTTTGCAAGGACCTATTGGAAGCTCAGGGTGTTCTGCATTGATGACAGCCAATTGCGTTCAGCTTGAAGGAGGCTTCACTGTATTCGAATCGCTGGCTGCTATGGCTCCTGCTGCCAGACGTCAATTACGAAAAATTACAATCAAGGAATGAAAGAGCTAAGTAACCACAGGATGTGTCTGGGGCCGAGAGTTCACTGAGATAAAAGGAAGGATTGATCATCTTTACAGAAGACAGGAATTTCCAGAGCTAAGAGTGCTTAGTGTTAGTAAGTTTGGGAAAAGGATATAAAAGCATCATAACTGAGGGTGGAAATCAACGGCTCCCAAACTTTCTGGCTGCAGGACCTCCTTTTTGAAATTTAGCTAGACATAGGGTGATTTCAGACATTACAGGTCTGAAATTCACCCCGGCTGAACCACGGTCAAACACGGGCTGTGTTTGACTGTGGTGCACGTCTGTTGGCTCGCCGCCAGATGTACACCACAGTCAAACGCAGCCCGTGTTTGCATTCACCACGCTTCTGGACCTCCGGACACGAGGCGGTCGAGAAGTGTGGTGAAAGGCCACCACGGCCATGGTGAACGGAAAGTAACGTCTGGTTACTTACCATTCACCGTGGTCAATGAAATTCTCTCCCGCCCGTGGTTGCGGCAGCGGCCAAATTGGCTGCTGCCCGACATAAGGGGGGAGGACCACCAGGGAATTCAGGGGGTGGGGCCGTGCAGCAGCACGCTGTGCCGCATGGCCCCACCCCCTCTGGGTGTGTGTGTGTACCACGTTAGACATTATGGGCGGGCGCTTTCACCATGGGCCGTGGGGTGGTTCGGACCACGGCCCGTGATGAAAGCGCCCACCCGTAATGTCTGAAATTACCCATTGATTTATTTAGTAAAACTGATTATCCTGCCCTGTCTTGGGGGCTCAGGACTAGATCCACAATGAGTATACCTGTCAAATTTCTGGTACCAAAATCAAAATGGGTACTTTTCAGTCTCGAAAATGATTTTTGATCGGGTACCTGAAATACCTACATCTGGTATACTGAAATACCGACAACTGGTTTGCCAAAATACCAATTTTGTCCCCGATCTCAGGAATTATCAGGGGTATTACTTTGTTTTTTGGGTAATTTTGGATACTTGAAAAACCTGCAATCGAAAGTTTGGTTTTTCAAGTACCCGGATAGTATTTGAGTACTGTTTCGGATACCTGGAATAGTACCAAAAATGTGGGCATTACCAGCAGGTACCAAATCAGGTACCATTTCAGCTCTGCTCTGGGCAGGTTACTGCAGGAAAAAAATCATAATTGACAAAATGAAAACAAGTTAAATAAACCCTTATACTGAACCTCCCCAAAACCTATCCCCATCCTCTGAGTCAATCAGTTAATAATGCCGTATTTATTCTGTGAATTCCATCCTGCATTGTCTTCATTCTCTGCGGGCTGGGTTGGGTTTTATTGTTCAGCCTATCATCAATTCTGTTACTCTGGCTTATGTACTTCACTGCCATTCATTGGCTGGCTGTCATGAAAACCCAGAAGTAAAACAGAAACTCAGTAATGCGGTAAATCAGTAACCAGAAAAGACAGTAACAGTAATGGTAAATGACAATTGTAAATGGAAAGTTCGTAAATCACAAGAGCATTTCCTGGTATTTCAGGAAGTTGAGTAGTCGTATCAGTAATTGGGAAACAGTTGGGAATCCAACAGTTGGGAAGCTCATCCCGTTTCCCAAAATTGTGGAATTACTCACGAGTAGCAATTTAGCCCAAGCCTGTGGCAATTTGTAAAGAGCCCTCCAATACATGGGGCTCATGAAAAACATTCCTATGTTAGAAGCAGGTCTTGGATCCAGCACTGATCAAACATACTACATATTTGCTTATTCATAAAGAGTTAGTTTCACAAATCCCCTCAAGTCCACCCTGAACATCACAGCATCCCAATAAAGCTGCTATAATGTTTTCCATTATTCAGTGATTTCTCCGAGTCCTGTCTTGCCAAACAGTTCTCCATTAACACCCTTTTATGATTCTGCTTTTTCCACACAGAACGATGCAGTTTAATATGTAATATTTATAAGTCTATTGTTTTGTTTTGCAAGCTAGCTCTTATCTTATCTGAGTGCCAGTGGGCCTTGCCTCAGAGTTCCCTGCTGTTTGTGGATCTTTCAGAATGGTGGCTCTCTCATACTTAGTGCTGAAGGGGAGGGGGGCTGCGGGGGGGACAAACACAGGGAAAACAAATTGTCCATGGTTCATATTTGGTATAACTGGACAAAGCAAAGGGAACAATATATAACAATGATTCTGACTGGAGGCACTGGAGTGGAGGTTAAGGAGTACTGGGGGAAGGTTAAGTAGTGGGCTAGTTTTGCTAATGATTGACTCAGAAATGTGGAAACCAACCCGGAAGTAAAACAGTATCCTCGGCATACGGTATGTGGTAAATGGTAAGAGAAGAGTCGGTACATCAGGATGGTATGCCTTGGTATTGCAAGATTTGAGAAATCACATTGGTACTGGGAAACTGTCGAGAAATCAATCCCAGTTTCCGATATGGCAAAATTTCTTGCGTGTTAAAAATTTGCTACTCGTTCAATCCTACCAAAGACCTAATGTTTCCTCTGACTGGAGGGAAGTATTTCTCTTCCCAAGAAGTCCATAGAGTAAACTGATATGAGATTCAACTCATATAGGGCAGATGAAATTGTACCTGGCTATTGCAGGTCATCGTGTCTTTATTTCCTGCTTCTTTCTCTCTTCAGACATCTTTTTGATGCACATCATTCTGAAGCATTTCATGGCAACGTCTCCAGTCCTCTGCCACTTGTCACGAGCTGCAAGTAATAACGTCTGTGATGATTGGCACTTCTTATGTTCCGATGTCTCCCACAACTCTGGAACACACTGTAGTTCAAGTAGAACCCTCAACTATCTGGACAGCTCTCTGATCTGCACAAAACAGATGTCCTTTGAGGTGTATGGGTAAAAAGGTTTTGCAAAACATTCTTTGGAAAAAAGCCTTACATTCCAAGCAACTTGAACAAAATCCAAGTCCCAGGGCAGCTGTAGCCTGTAACTACTGCACAAAGCCCATTGATGAGTGCCATTTGGAAGTCCCTGAACCTTTAGTGCTGTTGAGAATCCATTAAAGCGCTGGACATGACCCACTAAATTAGATTTAATAAATACCTAATGAGAAGATGACAGCCACTTTTGGAACCTCAGCGGTCCCTTCGGTTATTTACAAGCGCAGGAAAGTGCAACTTGGTTTGAATCCTTGATAACCTACTAATGTACGACTCTGGGAAAACAAAATGTGTTAATTACTGATGGGCAGCAGGGTATGTCGACGGTAAAAAAAGAAAATGGGAACTGAAGCATCTGTGGTGATTCAGGGATTGTAGGGAAGTGAGGAAGTACGTTCCAGTACTCAGGATGCTAGCATGGGTGACCTGAATTCATTTCACCACTCAATCACAGACCTCTGGGTTGAAGGGGGGAAGGATTAGGTAAATCATTGGAGGAGGCTAGGCAATGCTATCTTTGAAAATGGCCCCACAGGATCCAGAAGTTGACCCAGTTTGAAAAGGCCTCCAAGGTCTGTCAGCAAGTGACAAAACAAGAAATGTGTTACGTGTGCATCGGAAGAGCGACGTGTGCTCTTCCGATCTCAGGATCCAGAAGTTTACCCAGTTTGAAAAGGCCTCCAAGGTCTGTCAGCAAGTGACAAAACAAGAAATGTGTGACGTGTGCCCCCCGCACAGGATGCAAGTCTGCAGGAGCGCAAAATGAAGAGAGAATCAAAATATGAGCCTCCAACAGGGCCGGCGTATGTGGGGGTATTGACTTTTGTATCGTTTTATTCGTTATGAAAACTATTTGAATGGAACCCCATTTGTTTTCATAACCGAGGTAACAAAAATGCATGACTAAGCAAGGGCCATTGGTTTGATTTCTTTTGTTTTTAATTTCTTGTTTTATTTTATAAAAATAATTTTTTTAAAAAATAAATCACAGCAAGTGTGTGTACAGGCCGCCAGGGCTGGTCTCCGCACACATTCCCTTTTCCAAAATGGTCCTGACGCTGCCGGCGCCATTTTGGAAAAGGGAGCATTTTGCAGTGGTCATTTTGCACAGGCGTAGTAATTGTTAAAATTATTTTTAATTAAATAAAATGAAAAAAGAAACAAAAATGGTGAGTCCTCGCGGAACCCGCCCCCCCCCCCAAAAAAGGGTTTTTTAAAAACAAAACTGATGGTGGGCAAGCCCGAACCTGCCACAATTATTAATTATTAATTATTATTATTTTATTAATAATAATAATTAATAATAAATAATTTCAACTGAGGAATAAAATTCCTTATTTTTTGTGATTTTTAAAAAAAATACAGAATTCTACAGATTCTTTTAAGAACACAAACCCTGCTTGTCAAGGCACTTTGAGATGTATAAAAGGAGGTCATGGTATAAGAGTTCAGTATTATTCATTTAAACATATCTGCTCACATCATTCATTTGTTTATTTCTTAGCAAACAGCTGAACCGAACAAATCTCTGTATTAAATTAAAATTGACTGATAGCAAGGGGGCGGCCTTTCTGATCTACAACAGAAGGAAAGTCGTTATCTGTGCACAGAGAAATGATCTCTTCCCCTCTCTGTGTATTTATACTTGTAGCTCTGCGTATTACTGTTTTTTCTTAATTTTAAATATACAGTTCTTATCTCCCTGAAAAGCAGATGTAAAGGGGACCGGGGAAAATAGAGAGTTAGAAGTTATTAAGTCAGCTCAAGCTTTTGCATTAGGATTAGATTTGAAATGGGGAGCGGATTTGGAACCACAGGTAAAACCTATGTTTTTGAGTAGCGCTTCAGGTATCTTGAATTGGTAACCCAATACCATTTGGGGTGATTTCAGATGTTACAGGGCCCGTTGGCCCCGTACCAAAATCACCCAATTCCTTCCCCGCCGGGATCACCCCGTCACGCCGCAACAGACGTGCCAGGGGGATCCCGACGGGGAATTGGGGAGGGGGCAGGGCTGCGCGGCGTAATGTGCGGCCGCACGGCCCCGCCCCCTCCACGCTCCCCGCCCTCTGGGGAGACGGGCGGGTGGCGGGGCCAATGTGGCCGCCGCATCGGGCTGGATTCGCCACGGCCCGGAGTCCCGCTGGTGATCCCGGGCCGTGGCGCCCAACCAGACGAGACGCCGGGGTTCACCCCGGCATGGGATTGCATTCGACATGTGGCGTCCTCCGGTCCCGCCGCTTCGGCTGCTCACGTGTTGAATGCAATCCCATGCCGTGGTAACATCTGGGGGGAAACATCCGTTTCCCCCAACAGACGTTACGCGATCACAGCCACCACGCGGAATTGAGCGTGGTTCACTGTGATCTTGTAACGTCTGAAAATACCCTTGAGCACACCAGAAACCCAAATTTTAGATTTCCAGTTTTCTGGTCACCTGAAATCACCTGAAAAATACCCACCAAAATTTCTGAAATCTGGGACCGGAAGTTGAAAAACTGGGACCTAAATGGTTCCTGTTCCCTGGCTCATACTGCTGGACGTGCTGCCCCCTGCCTCCCCCTTCCTGCACTTGGCCAAGGGTTTTATGTTCTTATGTCAGACAGGATCAGGGAACATGACGGGAGCTGTGGGAAAATAACAGGGAATGGATCCCCCATTGTGACCTGTTGGGTGTTTCTCCCAAGCCACCGTGATTGACCACTGTTGGAGACAGGATGCTGGGCTAGATGGACCATTGGTCTGACCCAGTACGGCACTTCTTATGTTCCAAAGATGGTTTCTTGAGCAGGGGCCGTACCACTGCCTCCTTGAGACATTTTGACACCCTGCCCTCCTAACCAGCCAGGACAGGCATGGGTCTAGTTCACAATAGGTGGCTCGAACAGTCCCAAGCGCATCCCCCGCATCTGACGGTGACACCACCCGAAACTCATCCCATAAAACAGGACAAGAAGGGGCTTCTACTGCCTCTGACCCATTCTCTGCAAAAAAGTCGCATCAAAACTGTCGTGAATTTGAGTGATTTTATCCGCAAAAAAGTCGACAAACAAATCACAGCGAGCATTTGATGGTTCTACATCCAGGCGGAGGGAGGCCAGACTGACCAGTCCCCTCACCACCCGGAACAGCTCAACCAGGCGGGACTTAGAGGATGCAATGCGGCAAGCAAAGAAAACCTTCTTTGCTCTCTGCCCTGCAATGGCATAGATAAGTAACCAGACTCTATGCCACAACCGGTCAACTTCAGTACACGAATGACACTACCATTGCTCTAACCGCTGCCCTTCCCGCTTCATCCGCTGCAGCTCCCCGGTATACCACGGGGAGCTGCGTTGTTGGCAATTCAGGAGCGGACGCCTGGGAGCCACACAGTCTATGGCCTCCGTTAGCCTGATATTCCACCTAGACACGAAGTCATCGAGTGAGTGGTCATCAAGGTCAGAGGAAACATCTCATAGAGCTATCTGGAACCTTCCAGGTTCCAAAAGCCTTCACGGGCAAACCAACCTATCTGGTTCCACACCCTCCCGGGGGCCAACATGTGCCAGGATATCTGCCCGGAAGAGATAATGATCTGTCTACGACAAGGGCACTGTTGATACCTCCCCCATGAACAGATCCCCCACCTCAAGGCCTGTGCAAAATATCATGTCCAGGGTATATCCTCCAACATGTGTGCGGCCCATGGTTGTCATGGTGGCCATGAACTCACGCTCTGCCCCTCCAAGACTGGCATTGGCGTGGATACTGAAGTCCCCCAGAACTATCATCTTGTGGGACCGCAAGACCACCTCCGACACCAGCTCGGTCAGTGTGGACAGGGAGACTGCTGTACAGGTGGGTACACGGTATATCAGCAGTATCCCCACTCTGTCTCCGGCCAAATCCAACCCCAGATGGAGACCCTCTATACCCATGATAGGTCGCACAGGAAATCTTCTCACAAACAGGCATTCTTAAAAATTAAATTAAATACGTTTGCAACCTCAGGCATCTAATAGGCCTGAAATGACAAATTGCAGTGAATTCTGTTTCTGTTGGAAACAGATCATAATTCACCTTCATTCAATGTCCAAAGATGGTTTCTTGAGCAGGGGCTGTACCACTGCCTCCTTGAGACATTTTGACACCCTGCCCTCCTAACCAGCTAGGCCAGGCATGGGTCTAGTTCACAATAGGTGGCTCGAACAGTCCCAAGAGCATTCCCCGCATCTGAGGGCGACACCGCCCAAAACTCATCCCATAAAACAGGACAAGAAGGGGCTTCTACTTCCTCTGACCCATTCTCTGCAAAAAAGTTGCATCAAAACTGTGGTGAATTTGAGTGATTTTATCCGCAAAAAAGTCCACAAACAAATCACAGCAAGCATTTGATGGTTCTACGTCCAGGCGGAGGGAGGCCAGACTGACCAGTCTCCTTGGAAACTTACCTACTTTTCAGCTGTTTTTGCCATTTATTGTTATTTTTCGTGAGTTGAACAGAGCAGCTACGGGGCTGATCCTATGCCCCGTATGTGCCCTACATGTACCCCCAGAGGCTGTGGAGATGCAAAAGTACCCACTAAGTGTTGGGGAAGTGCTGGAAATTGCCATAAAACTTTAGTAAAAATCCCAAAAAGGTGACGAAAAATGACAACAACAAAAATGCCAGCAAGTGACAAAATTGATGAGAACTGATGGAAAATCATAGGCACCGATATCGACAACAGCGGAAGTGCAGAATCACCAGAGTCTGGCAAAGTACCAATGAACACTTGCAGATGCTACTAAAAGGTTGGTATTTCCCCACAGAACTAGATTCTTACAGGCATCAACTTGTTACAGTGTGAATGCAGCCTGGGGAAACAGGGTGGAATCAATGCAAAAGAGACAGTGTTGATGAAAAAGATCCTACAAAGAAGCCAGATTCAGAATCTGTGTTCTCTGTATGCCTACACAGCAACCGCCGCCAGCCCTAATAAACCATCCCATAAAAACAACAGCTGAAATGTCCGTGGATGGCAGGTAGAGGAGGGGGAAAGTGCCAGCTGGGGGGGAAGGACAGAAAACACAACCAACAAGTCGTTGTAAATCCAATCCCATTAAACGCCACAGCTGGGAAGTTCTCCATCCTCTTCCTAAACCTTTCCCCAAGCGGGGCAATAAATCTCAGGGCTATTTGCACAGCGCCCGCCAAGGAGACAATTTTCACCTGGCAATGAGCTTCACGGGAGTTTCAATCAACAGCTTCTTCTTGGAGATGGCAAACAATGGTGGGCGGGCAGGGAAGATGTGAGTTGAGCTCACACTTTGCCTGCTCTGTTCCTCCATGAATGATGAGAGAGTTTGGAAATCTACCTAGCTAATGCTACCAGATGCATCCTTTCTCCTCCCAAAGATCCCCTCAAGTAGTTTTGTTTTAGTTCAATATTCCTGTATGTTTAATTTCTATGACATAGGTTTCTAGGTCAGGGGAGTGGAGCTGAAATACAGCTGTTATTTATTTTATACACCTGTTAAAATTATAGTCCCCGACCTGACTCGTTAACACTGAGTATTAATTGGTATCCAGTTTATTGGTACCAGATTTTCACACCAATTTTCTGACTTCTGGTACCCATTTTCCAGTTTCCTGATTGGTAAAATAGGAAATAATTAACTTGTTAATGGTAATTTCTGGTATTTTCAGGTAATTGAATATCGATGTGGTACTCGGGTACTGATCGGGCACCCAGCAGACTACTCAAAATTGAGGGCATTACCTGCAGGTAGCAGATGCCCATCTAGTGGAGAGACCATCAATGAGACCATATGTTTTGTTTTCCTGCAGTTCCTATGGATTTTGGTTAGCATTACCCAATACCCATTGCCCTTGCAATATGTTGATCTCAGATTTGTCCTCAGTAATTTAGTGTGGAAATATGTTTCGTCTGAAATCCTTATTTTTCTCTCTGGATAACTGTGAGCTTGCTGCTTTGCGCTGTTACTGCTCTCATCAAAACTAGCATCACATTGTCAGGAATGTCACTTTGTTTGCAGGCATTAAAGATTTGTGGAGCAAAGCGTGCGGCTTTCACTGGAGCTGCGACGCTGTTTGGTTCTGCTGGATGGTGGAGAGAAACGCCCACAGCAAATGATCCCATTTCTCCTGCTTGTGTATTTTATTTATTTATTTCGATTGATTTGCTGCCCCCTCCTGCTATAGCAGCTCGGGGCGGCTTACAACAAATTAAAATGTATAAAAATATAAACATAGCTAATAATAAATAAATAACAAGGTAAAATCAGCAATAAAAGCTCTAAGGCAGAGCTTAAAAAAACCCCAGCTCAACACCCCCCCGCCCCCATCACCCTCGCTAAAATCCCGGCTGAACAGCCAGGTCTTAAACTGCCTTCGGAAAGAGGGGAGTTCTGGGGTCAGGTGGATGTCCGTCGGGAGGGAGTTCCACAGTCGAGGTGCATCCACCGAGAACACCCTTCTGCTCATCGTTGCCACCTGAGATACTCGGGGGACTTTGAGGAGGGAGCTCCCAGAGAACTGCAGGGGCCAGCCCAGGACCCGGAGGAAGAGGCGATCCTGCGGATAGGCAGGGCTCAGGCCGCTTAGGGCTTTATAGATCAAAACCAACAGCTTGAATCGGGCCCGGAAGATTATAGGCAGCCAGGACAGAAAACAGAGCACTCGTGTAATGTGCTTGCAGTGACCCCTGCCCATAAGGAGATGGGCTGTCGCATTCTGCACCAGCTGAAGTCCGAACCATCACCAAGGGTTGCCCCATGTAGAGAGCATTGCAGTAGTTCAGTCTTGAGTTGATAAAGGCATGGATGATGATGGCTAGGTCCGAGTCTGAGACATACAGCCTAAGCCATCGCACCAGATGTAATTGGCGAAATGACCCCTTTGCCACAGCCGCCACCTGGACATCCAAGTGGAGATGTGGGTCCAGGAGCACCCCCAGACTACAAACCTGAGGGACCAACGGAGGGCGGACCCCATCAATGGCAGTTGCCACCACTCCCTCAGCCCCTCCCACCAACATCACCTCTGTCTTGTTGGGATTCAGCTTCAGGCAGCTTGCCCTCATCCAGTCCCCCACAGCCACCGAACACCGGATAAAGCACCAAGTCTGCCGGGCCTGGGTCAGCTGAAAAGGAGATGTACAGTTGGGTGCCATCAGCATATTGATGACACCACACACCAAACCCCCTGACGACATCACCCAAAGGCTGCATGCGCACGTTGAACAGGAGAGGGGACAGAATAGAACCTTGCGGGACTCCACACGTGAGGTCCTGGTGAGATGATGAACACTCACCCAGCATTACACGTTGAGTTCTCACGGCCAGGAAGGAATAGAACCATTCAAGAACATTTCCACGTACCCCACCCTTTTTTACACAGGCGGCACTCACTCATGAATACACAGCAATCTGGGTGTTCATGAGTGGGCAAGTCCCGTGTGAAGGACCCGGCGGGTGCGTGTGTGGTGGGTGGAGGTGCGTGTGCGCTCCTGCCGAACACGCATCCCCCCTCACCCCCCCTCATCAACATGCATGGAGCAACCCGCAAAAATGGAGGTTGCTCCATGCGTGTTGATGAGTGGGGGGGTGCATGGGGATGCATGTGTGCCCATATGCATGCCCCGCACACCGCACAAGCACTGGTGTGCCTACAGACCCACCACCACCACCAGGCGAGGCCGTGTAAAAATGGCCTTAGACCTCAGCATACTTTGTCTAGCCACCAAACGTACTCAGTGGCACAAAAGGCTGTCAAACCAGCCACACACACCCAGACGACACCAGCTATTTCAATGCATGATGGATTTCCATCGATGTAGCTATATGACTGGCAACATCTACAGCCTACGCCAGGGTAAGGGTGCGTGGAAGGCACATCATTCATTTCATTTTCAAAAACTCCTTTGTTTTGGGGGTTGTCGTAAATACCGTTTCGGTTTATTTTTTACATTTAATTTTTATTAAAATAATATTTTTTTTAAAATCACTGCACATGTGCGAAAAGGCTGCCGGGATCATTCTCTGGCTCCCTGCGCAGCCCTAGCACCCGCAGCCTTTTGGGTGGGGCCCTGGATGGGGGGGCTCTATTTGTTTTCATAATTAATTAAAATGATACAAACTGTAGACCCCGACTGCAGGGCTCACCTCTCGTTTAATTAATCTGCTACATTGGTAACTAATCTTCTTCCGCTGATGGGCCAGTTTGGTTTTGTGCCTTCTCTTTTTATTGTATTTTATTGTATTTTTAAAAAATTTGATTTTATATGTTTTAATGGTGTAAGTCACCCCAGTCTGCTTGGAGCAGGAGGGGCAGGGTACTAAATGATTTTATAAATAAAATATAAAATGCAGGGGCTCTAGTGGCCCCTCCCCAATTGGGGCACCTCTGCAGGGCCACTGGAAAGGGTAGAGGACGGGGTGGTTGCCTTGTGGTAAAGTCGGCCCTGCCTTGTGTGCCTGTCATCTCTGCTCTCCTACCCAGTTTTTCACTGCTTGGGGGTGGAGGAACTGGACTGACCAGCCAGGTCTAGGAATTGGAAAGGGGCACGCACGGGCTGCATTTGGGCCCCTAGGTCTGAGGTTCTCCAACCCTGGTCTACCGGAATCCAGGCTCCTAACTATCTGGGGACTGGAACAACCTACCCTCCTTTTATATAAAGAAGCATAAACACCAAAGAGTATAGACCATAGACCAATAGAACTGTAGGCTTGTAGGGATGGGCGAACACGGTTCGGAAGTTTGGAGTTCGGACCGAATTCGACCAGTGACCAAACCAAACTGAATTTCCGAACTTGGTTCTGTTCACCCATCCCTAAAAGATAATATTCCATTTAGTTCAATGGGGTTTAATTTTCCAAACTCTGTTCGGACATTCGGAGTTCGGACCGAACTCGAATAGTTCGGTCGACTGAACTTAACTTCCGAACCGAACTTGATTTTCGAACCAAACCGAATTACCGAACTCGGTTCTGTCCACCCATCCCTATAGGCTTCTAAGGAACCTCAAGGGTCATCTAGTACAGCCCCCTGCTTCAAGGCAGGATAGATATTCTCAGGGGTGTGCAGAAAGCACCAAACAAAACAGTACGACTACCTCCCAAATTTTGGAAACAACACACCTAGGAATCAGTACCCCAAATGGCATATGCCTTTTTTTTCCCTGACAGCATCCCATTGCTGGCACATGTTAGCCGTAACTCCCAGATCCTTCTCTGCCGTGCTACCTCCGCCAGCTAGTCCCCCATTATATCTTCGTGCTTCTGGCGTCGTGTTCTTATGTATAGTACCTTGCATTCATCTTTGTTAAATTTCATTTGTTTCCTCCAGTCCAAGTCTCAATTTATCTAGATGTTAGCACACCAGATGCGCCGGATGGTGACAGTTCATTAGGAACCCAATAATGCCTCAACCATATGGCTTTTTATTTAATATCCACACACTGCAAGCACCGTGCTGTCAGCTCTGAAAACCTTCCGCTGGGAAGAGGGTGCTAATGAGTTTGCAGAGAGAACACGTTCTTGTCATGAGCCCAGTTATGGGGCTTCGTTGCCCCGATCAGTGGTCAAGTGTAGGGCTAAAACTTGCGTCTTAGATTCTTGTGTTTCTTGACAAGAATCAAGGTTCTCGGCTCGTTCTTGCAAACGAATATGAGCTGAGAATTGCTGATTCCTGGTGAGGAAAGTGAGAATCTCACCCTCCCCTGCACTTATTAAAAATTAGGGGTGTGCACCAGGCCCCCATGTCCTTTTGTATTTTCATTATTCAAAAATGTTGTTTTCATTATTGTTATTAACAATGTGATTTTCTTTTTCGTTCTCGTTCTCATCGGTACCATTTCAAATGAAGATTTATTATCGTTATCGTTATCGATTCCCATGCTCAACTAATATCTATCTAAATCTAAGGAATACAGGGGAAGGGAAAAGAAAAACTATCAATTATCTATATAACTATTCTAATCTATATGTCTATAATATATATCTATATCTAATCTATACTATCTATCTATATATAATGTACAGCAGGGAGAAGGGTAGAGAAAGGGAGAAGGTACAATGTAGGGTATGAGGAAGGAAAGGTATTTGTAATACAATGAGGGCTAAGGAGGATTTTTTTGCGTGCAAGCACCACAG
The DNA here is from genome assembly GCA_003113815.1 of Sphenodon punctatus. Taxonomy (NCBI): domain Eukaryota; kingdom Metazoa; phylum Chordata; class Lepidosauria; order Sphenodontia; family Sphenodontidae; genus Sphenodon; species Sphenodon punctatus. The sequence continues at coordinate 3,493,122 of QEPC01012679.1, read as the reverse complement.
TTCTATAAATGCAACCTGACAAGCAGAGCTCTCACAGAACGGAGAGAAAAAGTCTGGCCCTCCCATTATAAAGGGTTTCAGTGCCCTCCCCCAGAGCCCCCCTGATTGGTCGTGGGAAGCAGCAGGCACTGAGCAATCACAGAGTGCCATGAGACTGCTCATTGGCCAGCGATACATCCATCAGATACTGCTGAGCTGCTCACCCCTCCAAGAGTTCAACCCTGTTTAGGGCTCCGAGATGTCTTCTCCTTCCTCCTTCTCTACATTTTCCCTCCAAAACCCAACTGCCACAGCACTAATAATAATGACAACAATAATGACATTTTGTTTTTGTTATCGTTATCATTATTCTCGGTTGTCATTTTCATTATTGCAATAACGAAAATGAAAACGACAATTTTTGTTATCGTTATTGTAATAAAATGACATGCACACCCCTATTAAAAAACCTCAACCCTTTTAGATCACCTGTCTGCCTCTCTCCGAGTCCGGGACCGCACTCCGCCCTCTCTGCTTATCTGCAGGGGCAGGTGAGCAGGTAAGTTTGCTGACAAGGCAGCATCACAGCAAACATTTTTTTTAAAAAACCAAACCCACTGTGCATGCACAAAATGGCCACCAGGATCAGTTTTTGCATGCGCAACCCTTTTGCAAACTGGAAAAGGGCAGCCAGTCTCTGCATGCATGAGCGTCGCTGCACCTGCGCAGAACGGCTGCCCTTTTCCAAAATGGTTCCCGCCGCGAACACTGCCAGTGCCATTTTGGAAAAGGGCTGTGCACACACAGAATGTCCCTAGTGGCCATTTTGCAGATGTGCAGTCCCCCCGCCGCAATTTTTATTTTTTTGTGAGATACCTCACGAAATTCCGCACCAGAGCCAAGCTTTCCTGTCTGAAATATCATGAGATATCTCGCAACAATCAACAATGATTCTTGCTTCAGCCCTAGTCAAAACCTGGGCGTCTATATCCAAGCATAATGTCAAAGGGTGTTAACAGACCTCACACTGGCCTGGTTCAGCCCCCTTGGGCCCAACTGGAACATTTGTTGACTGGCTCCAGGTCCTCCTGGTGTGTGTGGGGGTTTGCTATGATCAAAATGGATGTTAAAGGATGCAAAGAGACAGTCCCAGAAAGTCTCCAAAAGTCTCGAAAAACCCTGGAAAGTGACAGAAATTACAGAAAATTGCTGCCACTGATCTTGCAATGGTGGAAACGTTGAATCGCTGACCAATGGTGAAATACTGACAAATGGTTAGAAGCACTCATGAAAGGCAGGTATTTCCCAAGAGGAAGGGAACACTTGCTTTCATTTCTGCACTAACTAGAGCTGAAACTAGAGGTATGCAATTCATTTTTGTTATTATAATGAAAATGAAAATAACAAAAATGACAGATGATAATAAAAAAATAAAAAATGAATTTTTGTTTACAAAATAATGGGGGAAAATGGAAAAATGCATTTCCACCTATATCTTTTTTGTTTCATATTAAATTCTGATGAAACCTAGGTAGATTGTACCCACAAGGTAGTGCATTATGTGTCCCAAACTTCTGAAAAAACAGCCCCCGGGCTGTTCGCAGGAGGGGCGGGGTACAAATTTATAAAATAAATAAATAAAGGAAGCCAATTTTATAATCAATTGAATGTTGTGATTTTAAGAAAAATGCATACAAATTTCTGGCTACAACTTCTTTATATTCCATTCAATTTGCATGAACCCTTTTAAGAATATGTCCCTCCCCAAGATTACCAATCCTGCCAAATTTAAAAATGATTGGGTAAAGGGTCCGGATGTTATAAGCCATTAACTTTAAAATGCATTTCTGGATGTAACATTATTTTATTCCATCCTGTTTTCAAGACGTTTGTCAGGAATGTATATCACACCTTTACCATCACCTCTGCCAAATAACAGGACAATTTGATAAAGGGACCCAATTTTATAAGCAATTGAAGCTGTCCTCTTGAAGACCATTATTCAGCTAAATAGCAGCACATGCAGTGCCAGTCAGAGGCAGGCACCTGGCATGGCAGGGGGAAGGGGGGATATAGGAGGGAGAATGGGGAGCAACCCAACAGACTGACAGACATATTTACTGGCCAATTACTGCATGCTTTCAGCTTTACAGGACCAATCGGTGGTGGCTTCTAGACGGGCATAGGGGGCAGCCCTGAGGTGGGCATAGAAGGGACATAACTGGGATTTTGGTGATAGCATCCCAGAAATAATGAGACATGGTTTACACATCCAGGCTGGCCAATTATCATCAGAATCACATCCTGCAGCACTGTGACAGAGGACATAAGAGAATCTCTACTGGCTCTTTCCTAAACAGATGCTTCCGACTTTCCAGTAACAAGTGGGGGAAAGAATTTTGGGTGGTCACAACACAGAATGATGATATTTGGTTGCCATTTCTGCTGGCCAATTGGAATCACAAACTGATCTTATACCACAGTGAAACCCTGGCATAGACTCCTTCTCTGCATATGCTGTGCAGGCTTATAAAATTGGGACCCTTTATCACATCTTGCGATATTTGACAGAGATGATCCTGAAGGTGTGAGATACAGTCCTGGAAGATTTCATGTACACTAATTGGACTACAAAGATGTTACAGTCAGACATATATTTATAAGATAATTGCTTATATCACCAGGACTGTTTATCCAATCCTTCTGAAAGTTGGCAGAGATAGTAAACATGGGGAGGGGGTATAAATTTGCCAAATTCCATCTACATTAGCTGGGATACAAAGACGTTACAGCCAGGAATGTATGTGCAGATTATTGCAAAATAACATAATTCAACAGCTTATAAAATTGGATTCCCTTATTCAGTCTTTCTGAAAATTGGTAAACTTAATGCCTTCTACTGGAGGTACAATCCCTCCAAGTTTCAACCAAATAACAAAAACGTTACAGCCGAGAATGTGTTTTCCATTGAAACCAATGGAAATCGAAAACAAAAGTAAAAACGAAAGCAAAATTTCGATATTTACAAAACCCCCACAAAATATTTAGATAACAAAAATGAAAACTGAAAACGAGTAACTGCTAGTGTGTGTGTGTGTGTGTGTGTGTGTGTGTCTGATTTCAAGTAGATTGTACTTGACTTGACCGACATATGTCAACATTTTTGAACAACAAATTTTCCTGCTTTTGGTTTGATTGGGTTAATTAATTTAGTACGTTCAGTTCATTTATTTCATCCCTTGCCATTTGTTTTTGCCAGCAACGATGAAAACAGGTGGTGGAAAATGAGTGTTAATGTCACCCGAACTGTTAGGAACAAAGGGGCCAGACCCTCAGGAAAGGGGGCGCAAAGACAGAAAAGAGACACAGTTCCCCACAGTCCTCACACCAATAGCAGACTGGACTGGGCCTAATTGCAAGGTAAATGTTCCCTCGGTGTGGTAGGCGGCTAAGCTTCGAGGCTATGATCAGAACGCATCATTGGGAGCTAGTGCTTGGAAAAGTAGGGGTTGGGTTGCAAGCTCCTAAAGGCCATGCAAGAGAAGAAGCCAGAGTCCAGAGAAGGAGAGAGACTTTGAGAATATTTCCCAATACTAGGGGTGGGACACTGGGGTGAATTATGGGTTTGGTGTTTTTGGTTTCAGTTTTGGCCTTGGATAGCTTGACTGAAGCTTCACTGGTCTGCTGGGGTGGAGGGGCATCCTTCTGGCAGGCTCCCTTGCCATGGCATGCCGCCGAGCCCCCTGCTGCACCACGCGCATGTGCAAAGTGACCTCCACTCTTAACCAAAAAGTCAGCGGCCCTTTTGGTTAAGAGTGACAGTCATTCCACCCAAAGCAGCGACAGGCCAGTAGAGCTTTAAATCAAGCTCTCTGTACATGCCAGAGCCTGACAGTGGGGATCTGAAATATAAGGGTCCAATTTATGGCCTGGTTTGGATTAAACCATAACGGCCTTTTCCAAAACTTAAAGTCCCATTCTTACCCGATACCCAAGGAGCTACACAACTAATCCAGGCAGCAGGAAGATTCCTAGATAGAACGTAGGTGAACATTAGGAATGGAACTTTCGGCAAAATCTCAGTTCTCGCTTTTATCAGTTGTCGGTTCTCTCTTTATCTGTTCTATCGTATCTATCGGTATCGGACCTTTAACATTGCGATTTTCCCCACTGAAGTCAATAACGAAAACCGCAATGTTAAAAATCCGAGGGGAAAAAGCAATGCAAAAGAACGGATATTGCTGATACTGAGAATTATCGGTATTATCGGATTAGAACTGAGACCGCCATTATCGGCCACTCTTGGTTCTCGGCAATATCGAGAGTCCCATTCCTAGTGAACATAAACCATGAGGGAAGGAGGGAAACTACTAATAATCACCTAACCCAATCAGAGTAGTGTACAGGGTGGGAAGATACCATGATGACCGCAGACTACACTCTAGTAATCAGGGCCCCCAAAACAGAAAGTAGGGGCGTGCAGAAGGCACCCCTACTCCTTTTGTTTTAGTTTTTGTTTTCGTTTACAACCCCCCCCTTCATTTTCAGGGCATTTATTTTATTGAAAATTAGTTTTAAAAAACCCCAAAGCACTGCGCATGCACCAATGGCCACGGACCATTCTGCGCATGTGCAGTCCTTTTCCAATATGGCACCGGTGCTGTCTGGGGAAAGGAAGCTTATGTGCAGAACGGCCCTGGTGGCTGTTTTGCACATGCACAATTAATTTTTTTAAATTTTTTTTTATTTTAAAAACAAAAACAGATGAAAGAAAACTTATTTGCTTTTTCATTCATTTTGGGATATTAATTACTACAAAAATGGGGCTTTGTTTGTTTTAGTAACAAACAAACCAAAAGAAAAGAAGAAGGAAGAAAACAAATTGCACGTCCCTACCTGTGAAGGGGTCTCATTAGGAGGGAGAAAACCAGGATTGCCTTGTGCGACAGTAGGGATGACAACAGAAGAACTAGAGTCACGGGGAGAGGAAGGTGTTCAGAGGAAAGGAGGAGGGAAACGTACCAACGAAGGGAAACCAAGCAACACTAGTCAAGAACTCTAAATAAGAAAAGTCAAGCAACAAGGGCACTACATTGAGAGCAACAAAAATGGTCCGGGGTCTGGAAACCAAGTCCTATGAGGAAAGGTTGAAGGAGCTGGGTATGTTTAACTTGGCGAAGAGAAGACTAAGGGAAGACGTGATCGCCATCTTCAAATAACTGAAGGGCTGACACATAGGAGATGGAGCAGTCTTGTTCTCTGTGGTTCCTGAGGACACGACTAGAACCAATGGGATCAAATTACAAGAAAGCAGATTTTGGCTAAACGTTAGGAAGAACTTCTTAATGGCAAGGGCCGTTCGACAGTGGAACAGACTGTTTAGGGAAGTGGCGGGCTCTCCTTTGTTGGAGGTTTCCAAACCGAGACTGGACGTCCATCTGTCAGGGATGCTGCAGCTGTGGATTCATGCACTGAGCAGGGGGCTGGACTAGATGGCTTCTGATGTCCCTTCCACCTCTAAAATTCTATGATGCTGAGGAAGAAAAAAAACAATACCTTGGTGGAAAACTCTTGAGGGAGCAGGGTTAGGAAACGAGGATGAAGCAATAAGGAATCAAATGTTCGTAGCCCGAGAGCTCTAGAAGGAGAACAAGGTCAAGCAATAAGCACCACACAACACACTCCGTCGCCAGAAACTCTGAAGGGAATAAAGGCAGACAATAAGGACACAGCAGTCAAAGACTTCAGGGTGACACTTCGAGGTCCCGCTCCTCCAGCTGGGAACTCCCTTCGTTGGCAATCTCAAGGGTGTCACCTTGAAGTCCTTCACATGCTACTCGCCGTGGCCTGGCATTATAAAATTCAGTGTGCAAAATTCATTAGTAGTCCATCTAATACTTTAAAGTTTTCAGATACTCCCTTTCCCCATCTAGCTATAACTAATCTGATTATATCTGCAGTTGTAGCCTGATTGTCCTTTCTGGCTTCACCCTGGATTCATATTTAAATAAAGGCTGGATTTGGATTTAAATCCCCGATCACAGCTTTCGCTGGTGAACCCTTCCTATCTTTAGTGTGTGTGCACGGATAATGAATATATTCATCTTGAAATAAAAAGGCTCTGATGCTTTTGATGAGCCGCTGTATCCCTTGGATGTACATTCAAAGAAAGCCCTTCTAAAACTTCCCGAAGGGATGCAATGTAAGTCAGCTTCGGTAACAATAACCTTCTTACGGTGCTCAAGCAGCTAGGGTGTGATAGGCAGTCTGGAGGTGTTATGGCACTTTTTATTAGACTTGTGACACATTCCATAAGAGCACGACTGTAAACACTTAAGATGCTTTTGGGGTCTGACATACTCAAAATACATTGTGCGTACTGGTGTGGAACCCCTCAAGGCATCAGAATGCTTTGAATAAAGCCCAATGGTCTCCAGTATTCACAAACTAAAAAGAATTGCTTTTGATTAGCAGTGCTATTGTTAGCAGGTCACCTGTTTAACGTGAAATCGAGAGGCTAAGCAGAGCTCGGGAGGTAGATAAAAAGTTTGTTTGCGACTGTTCTTTGTGGGTAAAAACTCTGGGTTAAAACAAGAGTGGGGTGTGTGTGAAGTGGGAATCAGAGTAGTGGAGACTGGCACCGGGGATCAGAAGGTGGATTTGCTTAGCAACCAGGTGACCAAAATGATGACATTGTCACTGAGTGCCCAGAGGCGCACCAGGCACAGGACAGCGCCGCCAATGATCCTGGGAGATCACCGAGGCCCCCATCAGGAATATAAAGAGGTCGACACACAGACCCAGGGAGAGATGGAAACAGACAGGAGTGAGTGTGTGGCAGGGTTGCCTCTTGCTAGGCCCAAGTCCTTTCGGGATTCAGGCCCAAACACTCCAAAGTTCTAAGGAATTCACTCAACGTTCTTTATTAAAGTTATATTACATGCTCCACACAGTCCATACAGTTTTTAGGGCTAAGTCCGCTCTCACTTACCATGTACAGCTCCTCTCAGGGATTCTACTCACAGTGGAACTCTCCCTAGCACTGACCAGCAACTCCCAACGCTCTTCCACCATCTGCCACCCACCAACCCTCTGGCTCAGCCACTGCCTTTTATAGGAAGAGCCATGACCCAAGCCCTCTGGCTTCCTGCCAGCGGCCATCTTAGTTTTGGTGCAGCAGCCATTTTGGCTCTTTCCCAGTGCCTCTGTGACCTCTCTCTACCACATGCCTCCCCTGCAAGACAGGGTCTGATAAGCCTTGGCTGATAAAGCATAGGCAGACTACACAGCAGATTACATAGAATACCTTACACATGTACATGTTTACAATATCATTATTAATTTCTCTGTATCCCTTGAGCTCTCAGTTCTCACAGTCTAGCATTTCATTTAGGACACTGCCCAAGGGGACCTCGTTCTGTAATTGTTAGAGATCTCTTCTCAAATCTTTTGGGTTTAAGGCAATGCCCAAGGGTACCTCATCCCTGTAATTGTTCGAGCCTGTCTCTTATACACATCTAGATGTGTATAAGAGACAGGGCAGGGGGAGGTGTGTCAATGCCCAAGGTTCTCTCAACCACGTCTCTCTCTCAGAGCTCGCAGCTCTCCTAATTTAGGATCAGACTCTCAGCCTTTAGTCCCAATATTCCCTTTTTGTGGAGGGATGGGAGACAAGTCCACCCAGCCTTCCCATCTCCCAACTCTAGAGCCCTTTATTCTCATTTTGTTTTACCAAGTACTCTTTTACAATTCCTTCTCCTCTAGAGCTTTACAGAACCCTCTTTCGTGCTCTCTGCACCGACTCCTTAAAGTCCTCAGCTGCCATGTCTTCAGCTGGTTTTTCTTCCCAATCTTCACTGGGCATTGGTATTATCTCTCTTTTCTTACTACTTATTAGAGGTGGGACTCCAGGGGGATTATCGGGTATCTGATTTATTGGCATCGGATCTCCTGATATCGGGTTTAGTAGTATCGGAATATCGGATTTTTAACGTTGCCAATTTTTGGGGATTTTTAACATTCACCCATTGACTTCAATGGGCAATGTTAAAAATCTGAGAAAACCGGCAATGTTAAAAATCCGATATTCCAATACCGACAAGGTATTATCGGATTAACCCAATACTGACCGTTATTGGATTAATCCGATACCGACAGTCCCACCCCTACTACTTATCAAGGTTTCTATCCCTTTCTCTCCTTTCCCCCTCTGCTTTATAGTCCCCTTCTTAATTAAGGAGTTCAATCTCTCTCTCTCTCGACCTCTCTCGACCTCCTCAATCACCTCTGTATAAGTTGCTCCGGGGCTTAACTCTTCTACCTTCGCCTCCTCCACAGGTGACTGGTACAGAGCTTCTAAATTGGCCAGACAAGCCGCTGTTGCTTCTGCCTCCTCATCAGGCTGCTTTACTTGCTCTTTATGCTCTGCCTGATCCACTTCTTTATTCTGAACCACCTTCAGACGTATTACCTCCTGCTCCAGGGATACCAACCATTGGCTTTCTTATTTGATCCCGGGTCCCTTTTAGCCCCTGCATCTCCTCTTCCAGGTTCTCATTCTCATTTGCCCCCCAATCCTGGTCCTCCGGGTGCCTTGATCTCTTAGATCTTTTTGTGGCACCTTTTCCCCAGGTTGTTGAGCTGGGCATGTTCTTTTCACATGCAGGGCCGGCCTTTGGAGATGCTGGGCCCACGGTGGTGTAGAAACATGGTGCCTCAGTGTTCATTTAACTTACCTGAGGTTACCTCAGGTGCCTCAGTGCCCATTTAACTTGTATGAGCTTCTACCCTCCGAACTAAAAGACCTGGATTTATTAGCTTTGTAGAGTAGCAGGGTGAAGCTCTGGTGGCTTGGCACCACCACGCCACAAGAGAAGGCCAGCGTGTCACACCCTTTGTACCACACTAAATATTAAGAAGAATTTTTAATCTTTAAGAACAGTCAGGCCTAGGGGTGAAAGTGGAATTCCTCCCTTGTTCCAATTCCATCGGATCTGGATGGTTTGATCGTTCCCATTAGAAATCAGAATGGATAGAAAGTGGAATGGATGCCTTTCTGTTCTGATTTCCGATCAGAAGAATTAAAATAGCTTTCGCTATTTTGTGCATGCTCAAAAAAGCTTGTCGGAATTCCCATTGGAAACTTTTTCAAATGGAATTCTGACGGAAATTTCACCAACATTTTTCCAGCATTTGCATTTCGGCTGATTGCTGAACAGATCTAGAGCTGAAATGAGTACATGCAAAAATGGGAATACCCATCAAATTTCTGGTACCCTAATTGATTTGAAAATATCGGGTACAAATCAGCACCCAATTTCAACTCAATTCAGGTACCCAGTATCTCAGAATGTTGACTTCCGGTCCCAATTTTATGGTTTTCTGTCCCAATTTTTTGATCAGTAAATGAAAAATCTGTAAGTTTGGTACCCATAGGTGCCAAATTAAGTATCTATTTCAGCTCTAGTAGAAACAGAAAGGCTAAATTTGAACCAACTCTAGTCAGGCCATGGAACAAATTGCCTGCAGAAGTTGTAGAAACTCTTCTTTTGAGCTTTTTAAGAAAAGGCTGGATGGCTTAGTTCTTAGAATCCCAGCTTGATGCAGGGCATTGGCTAGTTCACCCTTCACGTCTCTTCCAGACCTATGACGCTCTGGGCGTTTTTTACATGCACCTGATTTCTCCTGGACTTCAAAGTCCAGGTTCGGTGAACTCGCATATGGGGCGTTTAGATGCTCCCCCCCCCTCCTGGAAGTCAGCCGGGCACTATTGTAAACTGAGGCACCTGGGGACTTCCGCATGTTTCTTGACCCAGACATGCGGGGACTTACAAGTCTGGGTAATGAAATATGCGGAGGTTGCTGGCCACCGCTGTTTACTACAGGACCTGGTCGACTTCCAGGAGGCAGGGAGCATCTAAACTCCCCATGCGAGAGTTCACTGAACCCAAACTTTGACGTCCGGGAGAAATCAGGTGCATGTAAAAACACACAATGAGCCCCACGTTTGGCCCTTCCTTCTCAGCTCATCACTCCAGCAATCTCATAGCTGCCCTCTGCTTTGACGGCACTCCATGGGACATCATTAGAAGACCATTTTTCCTCTGCCCATCTAGCCGTGTGACTAGAAAGTAATAGAATTTCTGAGTGTCTCCAGGTCGGAGAACATTTTCATTAACTGCTCAGAGGGGGCTCTGAAAATTGGCAAAATACAAAGAGGATGAGCTCAGGTTTCAGAACAAAACTAAACACTGAACTTCAGTGGAGTAATACCAGTCAAGAGGGTAATGGGGAAAACAGACTGGTAGAAGGGGACAAGAGTAGATGGTAATATCCACATTTTAAAGTAGTGGTGGGTATTTGATCGGCTAACTGATCACCCAGATACCCCCAAAGTTGTTAATTTCTGTTGCTGATTTATTGATTTTTCCAGTTACCGATCGAAAAGTCAGAAAAGCAAACCAAAAACTCAGAATGAAAACCCCCAAAATCAGGATGAGAAATCAAAATTCTGGGAGCAGAATATGATATTCCAGGACCGTAAAACTGATATTCCAGAACCATAAGTTGATATTCCAGGACATCCCAGGACACAGAGTATCCAAATTGGGTCCTAATTGGGTACTGATTCGCACCGGATATTTTTGAGTCAATTCAGGTACTGGAAATCCGACGGGTATTCTTGTTTCTGTGGTACTCTTTTCAGCTCTAGACAAGAGTGACTCTCTGACTTTCCCTTTTTCTGGAGTGGTTCTGCCCATTTCGGAGCATTGCAGTGTCACAGTGCTACAAATAGGGAGTCGCTGTATCAAAGAGGGGTGGGAGAAACCCCATTGCCTTGCCCCTTTTTGTTGTGTTCCCTCCTTGCTTCCAAGTCAAAGCTCCTTGGGCAGATGGCAACTCTGGGAAAAGCTCCTCCCCTTGAATCGTAAAGCCCTGCCCTGTGTCCCGAACCTGAACAAAATGGCAGCGGCTCCACCCACTCACGTAGTTTCTAGGAAATGCAGATGTTGGTAGGGGAGGGACAGAGGGAAGCCCCCCTCCTTCACGTTGCCTTCCTGCAACCTACCTGGCCATTGTCACAGGGAGCCGACATGGAAACTTACTTTCTGTCCTGAGTTCCCATGGGAGAAACATGTCCCTTCTCAGGAAGCACGGGCCTTGCACCGGCATCACCAGGGGTGTGGCTTTCTCCACAGGATCTCTGACTCCTGCTCTGGATGTGGGTTAAAAGCCTTTCCAGAGCAGCCCATGCCACACCCCCAACTTTCCTGATTGGCCGTCTGCTGGTAGAAAAGGCAAACGACAAAGACTGGAAGCCAAGCAGGGCAGACACAGTGACCCAGGAAGTTGTCCACCAGGAACAGGAAGTGGGATAGAACCACTTCCTGGGTCACTGTGTCTCCTGTGGATGGACTTCCTGCTACGGGACTCTTGACATGCTCTCTGGACTCTGCATTCTCGGCTGCCCCTTGGATTGGCTGCTCGCTCAGACTGACTTTGACAGTTTAACTGACTGGCCTACAATTGTCACCTCCTTCTGGGAGGAAACTTGGAGGAGGAGAGACCATGTTGGAGGGGGAGGGCAAAGGGGCTGTCACACTCCTTTCTGATTAACCCCGCCCCTTACAGAGTGTTGTGAGGTCATGATGCTTTGCAGGGGGTGGAACCACGTCAGAAAGGGGAGCAAGAAAGTCCATATGTCCCACCCTCTTTCTGACATGGTATCCCTCTACTGCCCCAAGAATCCCCTGTTCTCTGGTTTCATTCTGAATAAATCCAGAGAAATTGGGCCTTTCCCCAGAGTCCAGAAGATCTGGAGTGTCTGAGTGAAACAGGGACAGCTGCCAACATTACCCATTCTCCAACTTCACACCCTGTTTTCTCCCACTGGATTTGTTGTCTCACCTTGCTGGGCTTACCAAACGGTCTGATTCTTCAAGACTCAACCACAATCCAGCACCTTCCATCTTGAGAGCTGAAATGAAGAAGGCGTTAGTGAATATTATACTCGGTGGGGCCGATCCACTGCTTCACATGCGCTACCGCTGCGTGGTTTGCACGTGAGCTGTAGACCTCATAGTGGGGTTGTATGTGGCTTGAAAGTGCATACATGTGTGTGTGCTGCATGTGCTCCACATGCCAGTCCTCAGGATTGGCCCCATTGTCAGAATGCCTTCCAAATACCTGAATAATTATTCATGCCAAAATGGATATTCGCATGTTCAGATGTTTTGGTTCAATATTTCAGTTACTTCAATTTGGTTCTTTTTAAGGCTGAAATAAGAATCAACTTGTTTCTCGTGAAAATCTCATGAGCATCAAGAATCATTACCCAGATCTTGGGATGATCTCAATTCAATTTAATTTATTAGCTTGGCCACAGACCTTGGCAGTGGATGATCTCAGTAATGGTTTGAGATCTCGGGCGGCAGTTCCCCCCGTAATTTACCGTGGCTTACCATTTACCGTGATTTACCATTTTCTGTTTACCATGATTTACTGTGTATAGCATACCAATTTACCATGTACTGCTCACCATGTATTGCATTCATCCCAGTAATGCACTGAGACACACAAAAATGGCCACCTCAGCTGTTCTGTGCCTGCACAGTCCTCTTCCAAGATGGCGCTGGCATCGTGGCCACCATTTTGGAAAAGGGCAGGCATTTTGTGAATGCACATTACCAGGATGAACGTGGTACACAGTAAGCAGTACACGGCCAATCAGTATACGTTCCATACATAGTAAATCACGGTAAACGGTAAATCACGGTAAATGGAGAAAAATGCTCAACCAAGAAAGTGTTGAGAACTGGGGGTTTTCTTGATTCTCGCTAAACGTTAGTCAAGAACTACGATTTGCAGTGAGAATTGAGAAAAATATCGAGATCAGGTTTCAGTCCTAGTTATTTTGGATATTTCAGTATTTCAGTTACTTCCTTTTGGTACTGTTCATGCTACTACAACTACCTCACCCGCACAGACTACTCACGGATGTGCCTTCTACTGCCCTATCATTCAGGGTCATTGTCAAGAGCCTTTGACAGGACGTCAAGGCTTGTCCCAGGGTACCTGGGTGGGGTTATTCTGGGAGGGCACCTAGGGCCCAGGTTCCACAAGGACTGACACCCTGGGCCCCTCTAGCCATTGGCCTCAGTATTCCCTCCCCTTAGACTATAATCAAAATGCGCACTGGACGTGCCGAACCTTGGGATAGGTTCCTTGAGGGCCCTGAGCCGGCAGGGTCACTTTGCTTCTCATTGCTGGATGGGTCGCCAGGCTCTCTTCTGTAGCCCTCCTGGTAGCAAAACCCCCAGGGTAGGGTTGTAAGCCTGGAGTTGGGGCCAGGCTCCTCTTCACCTCCTCCAGTAGGCTCGCAGCGGGGAAGGCACAGGATTCAGGCTGTAGTTGGGCGGGCTGGCTGACTGGGTCCACACCTCTCTCCCTGCTCTTCTATGCCCTGAGGAACCCGGGTCTTGTCCTTTTGTTTGTGGCGGTTCCTAACTCTGCCTCTTGATCAGCTGGGAGCCCTATCCTGATTGGCCAAGCCAACAGGTGCTGCCTGACAATGTCAGTGGCGTCCCGGCGCTTGGGAAGAGGGCCCAGGGGCTCGGGAGTGACTGTGGTGGTGGCGGGTCTTCTCCAGGGGCTGGTGCGGCGGCATGGTGTCTCCCTGGACTGGTGCCCTCGCTGGTGAGGCATCACAGTTGCATTTTCCTCTGGAATGAAGCCAAGAGTGCGACTTCTCAGCCTTATTGTGCCCTGTCTCTCCCTATGTATCTCCCACCCCCCACACATTACTGCAATGTGCTCTACATGGGGCTGCCCTTGATGACTGTTTGGGAGCACCAGTTGGTGAAGAACAAGCCAGCCCATCTTCTGTCAAGGGTGGATGTCTGGGAGCACATTACACCTGTGCTCAGGAAGACTACACTGGCTACCAGTAGCTTTCCAAGCACAATTCAAGGTGCTGGTTTTGACAATTGCTTGCTTATTCATTCATTTATGTATCTTTGGTTACTAAAAAGAATGGGGCTCCATTTGTTTTAGTAACTAAAAAAAGGGAAATGAATTGCACATCCCTATTTTTCAATTCTTGATGATAGGGACTAGATCCATGGGTCCGCAGCTGGTCTTAGAATTTACGGGATTCAGTGCAAAGATAAAATGTGGGGTCGCTGGTGGTCTCACCCCCTTTCCTGTGGCCTCACATCCTTAAAGGCTCCTTTTACAGTGCCCTACATGTTATCGTGCTAGGGGTACTCCATGCCCTGAAGAAAACGGGAACCACTGGAAGTAGGGAAGACAGCGGGGCCCAAAGTGGTTGCCCTGGATTGCCCTCTAGTAAGGCTAGCCATGTGTGGTCCACATCCAGGAACTGAAATGGGGCCAGTTAAATAAAAAAGCTATACAGATTTGGCCAATGCGGCTGGAAGTTTCCCACCTCTGTCTTAGGGAAAAAGATGTGATGAAAATTGAATTATGGTAGAATGAGTAAGACTGGTCTAAATCTAATGAAGGAAAGAAGATCCAATGGTTGGGGCATTTCCTTGAGATGACGAGCTCTGAGTTCAGTTGGCAGGCCTATGTGACACAGTTAGATGAGTCTCTTCATCTTTCGATACCCCCATTCCTCATCTGCAAAATGAGGTTGATGGCACATCCATCCCTCACAGGGCAGATTGTGGGGGAAACCATGAGGTGCTTCCCATATTAGGATAAAGAGGAGGAGGGCATGGAAGTACTTCAGATTGATATGGTGGCAGGCAGCTGGGGAGTATCAGAAGGTACAGCTGCAGTAAGTACCATGTTTAGGGGAGCTCCATTGAAGCCTATTGTAGAGGACAATAAGATTCCATCAGTGCTTGGCAAGGCAGATGGAAAGAGTGGCATTACTTATTCATTTTCATTGTCACCCCTGGAAAGATTACTGAGTTGGTGCCTCTCTGCTTCCACAGCAGTTCATGTTTACAGCATTTTATTTTATTGGGTTTTTGATGAACTTTTGTTTCAATTTTGGATGCTCAGTCTCTGATCCTGTTACAGGATACCTTCTAACAGTCTCTATTTAGGAAGGACTGTCTTTCTTTGGGAGCTGAAACCCACTGTCACTCTTTTGGGGCTCAAATTCCTTCTTTCAGGACAGAGAGGGGCACAAAAACTGGTATTAGGGATGGGCGAACAGAACCGAGTTCGGAAATTCGGTTCAGTTCAGTTCGGAAATTCAGTTTGGTTCGGAAGTTCGGTTCAGTCGACCGAACTATTCGAGTTCGATCTGAACTCCGAACTTCCGAACCGCGTTCGCCCATCCTAAACTGGTATTCAGGCTTCAGGGACGTCTTTCCTGGTTGCCTCCAGGGAAATGTACTTGAGAGGATACTGGGGAGATGATGGAATGACAAGACTCTAATTGAAATGAGAAGCAGAAAAGCTTCTGTCCCTTTATATATACTGGGAATGTTGAGAGGCGTGTAAGTGAACAAAGGGTTGGTGCTTATTGGCTGAGGGGTGGAACGGATTGGTTGAGGGGGTGGGGCTTTCCCCCTTTCGACCACTCAAAATTAGTGCTGAAACTCGATCCTCAGTTTTCCTCAGAAAACACAGAGGACCGAAGTACTTGACTTGGTTTTCTGAGTTCCGCAGTTTCAAGGAATGGCCCCCAAAACTCCAGAACTCAGAAAATCCTCGGCTGATGTACAAAAAAGGGTGCCGGAGACCAGTGCTAGGCCTGTGCTCCCCCTGGCCAGGGAGAGAATAGGCCAGCGGAGACCAGAAAAGGGGGGAACTAGCGGGGGTTCAGGGGTGGGATGCTAAGGCGGAGGGGAGCCTAACAGGGGCTGAGTGGTAGAGTACTCACCCTCTGGACGGGCTCCGGTGGCGCATGGCTTTTTCCAGACCGGGTAAGTTTAAAAGAAGAAGAAAAAAGCTGGGCATGCTCAGAATGGTCAAATGGCCCCTTCTGCGCATGCTCAGACCTTTCCAAAATGGAGCTGGCAGCATCAGTACGCTGAGGGCACCATCCTGGAATGTTTTGGTTTTTTTAAAAAACCCACCTTATCCAGTCCATCCAGAGGAAGTCGCATGTCACCAGAGCCCCTCTGGAGAGTGAGTACTCTACTCCCTCAGCTCCTGATAGGTCCCCACACTCCCTCTTCCCTGGCACATTCCCTTCCCCCCCCATGATCCCTCTAGCCTTTGGCCCCCTACTCGACCATCACACTTGGAATTCCTGAGTATTTGCTGAGGGTCTGAGGTCCGAGTTATGAGTCCTTGGAAAAAGTTCCAAGTGATGGGCAAGGACTCTGTCCCGGTACTCAAAACCTCAGAAATCCTCATGAGTACTCGGAACACCTATTCAGTGTGGCCCTACTCAAAATGTTTGGAGATTGGTTGTATGTATGCGTGCACTGAACTTGCCACGGGCGGGTGCAGAGAGGCTGGTACATTCATTAATTTGGGTGTCACACCTTGGGTGATAAACATAGCAAAGATTTAAGAGATTGGGAATAGGGCTGATGTGGCAGCAGCTGTTACCGTGCCGCAATTCCGTTCCACCATTTCGGAATTGCCCGCGCCACACCGTGGCTTTTCTGTGGACATTCCGCTAATTCCACCGGCATTCTGCAAGTTGTGGAATTGAGGAAAAATTGCGGAAACTGTCGGAAAACCGCTGTTCTGCTATTTTGTGGTGCTGGCGGAATGATGGAAGTAGCGAAAATGTCATGTTTCCACTGTTTTGCGAAGGCTGTGGAAGTAGCGGAATGAAATTAGCGGAACTGTGGAAGTAGCAGAATGAAACTAACAGAATGAAAGCCTCTGCCACGCCGTACCACTAATTGCGGAAACGCTGTTTCTGGCGGAAATAGCTACCGCTGCGACATTCTGCTACAGCCCTAATTGGGAATTCCTACCTTAATTCCACTTAAGAAACCAGTCATTTGCCATGGATGGGGGATTGACTTCCAAACTTTCTTAAAAGTCCAGGTCTACACTGTGACAAAGGGTTAAGAACAACCACCACAAGCTAACACCAATCAAATCCTTGCAGTTCTAGAGGCTCAGCCAGCATCATGGTTATTTCTCCTGGGAAGGCATTATTTAAAGGGCAGGAGCTTTTAAATAATTCCTCCTGCGCACGTCCAATTCGGCCGCAGCTTAAATCTACACCCTGCTAACAAGCCGAACAGTACGTCTTCCCCGCCCCTGCTCGTAAGGGGGAAGAGATTTATAATGAACCCATTAAAGGCGAAAGCCAATGAGGCAGGAATTCTTCGGTGCCTCGGCACGAGAAGACAATTTATGAATCTGGCAAATCCTCCCCCAGCTAATGTTAAGACCCATATAATACTCAGATGAGTAACTCCATGCTTCCGCGGCTTTTATTGCGCTGCATAAAGACAATAGCGAGGAGGCTGCTTGGGAGAAATTGCACAGGAGGGATGTATAGTTAGCCAAGTCTCCCACTCCAATCCCCTGGACTGGAACAGGGAAGGAAAGAATTCAAAGTGGGATAGGAAAGGAAGACACAAATGTATCTTTTTTGTAAGCTGCCCTGAGCCTTCGGAATGGGCGGGGTAAAAACGTCAAATAAATAAATAAATACATTTGTTAAAATATTCAGGCCAGCATTATCGGATTACCCGGGCCTGGGACACATTGTATTCCTATCAAATGGCCTATCGTGGAGCAGAGCAATGAGGTTAGTAGTAGTGGTGAAACGAATAGGTGAATGTAGAGAAAGTAAGGTTGCTGTGTTGGCCCCAAATATAGGCAACAGAGACAAAGTAGTATAGCAATATCTTTTATTGGACCAATTCCAGTTGATGGAGGTCCAAAAGCTTGCATCCCTCCACCAACTGTAGTTGGTCCAATAAAAAGCATCACTGTACTACACACGTGAATGTTATATGCATTTGACTAAATGGCTTAGGCCCTGAAAGATGGTCTTATCCCATAAGTCCCATCATGGTCTCTGAGGTTAGCCAGGAGTGCCCTCTTGCAGGGACCCTAAGCTTGCCAAGTTTCCACAACAAGGGCACACAGAGAGGGGTTCCCGGTGGCTGTCCCACAATTATGGAACTCCCTAATCTTGGAGATTCATCTAAGCCCGAGCCTGCTCATCTTGCGGAGAGATATAATTAGAGCTGAAACAAGTACCCAGAAAAACAGGTATACCTTCCGAATTTCTGGTACCCCAATTGATCCAACAACATTGGGTACCAATCGGTACCCAATTGCAACCCAATTTGGGTACCCAGTGTCCCAGAATGTTGAATTCCGGGTCCAGGAATACCAACCTCCAGTACCGATTTTTTTAAATGTCCATATTGATATTTAGACTTCTGACACCTATTTATTGATTTTCCATCCTGGAAAGTTGACTTCTGGTCCTGATTTTTTTTATTTCTATCCTGATTTTTTTGGTTTTCTGACCTGATATAGCAATAGAAAAAATTTAAATAATTGGTACTGGGTGTTACTGACTTCTGGGGTTTTGGGATATCTGATTAGTACCCGGTCAACCCATTGGGTACCTAATGCAGTACACAAAATTGCGGGTATAACCCACAGGCAGTAAAATAACAATAAAATAAAAATAAACTTTCTATAGAGTCCCCCTGCCATGGTACTAGGAACGCTTCACATATAACAGTTTAACACAATGTTTAATCCTCACAGCAACCCTGTGAGGTAGGTTAGGCTGAGACAATATCATGACTGACCCAAGGTCACCCAAGGTGAACTGGGGCCTCCCCCTATCTCCCGGTCCAGACCCTGCACATTATTTCAACTCTAGATGTATGATCTTTCTGTTTGTCCAGGCATTTGACAGGCAGTGATAGGATTGGGGGGATTTTTTTTGGGAGAGAGGTTCAGGAGTTTGGGGTATGGTTGTTAAGGGGATTTTTAAAGAGGTGTTATATATTGTAAACCACCCTGAGCCTAAATGGGAATGTTGGGGTAAAACAAAAATGGAATAAATAAATAAATACAAATTTTGGACAGGCAGCCAAAAATCTGAATTTGTCCTAACCAATATGGATATCCAGTTTTTTTGTCTTGTTTCATTTTTTTCCTGGTATTTCACCATTTCAGTTACTTTCTTTGGCTGTTGTGCACGAGCAGTAGATTTAAAAGCACAGAAGTACCGAAATAATCCAAATACCAAGATAACCAAAACGTCAAAATGAACAAAACAAAATAATCAAAATGAATATTCAGCTAAGAGGGGAATGTACCAGAGGATGGTGTTCCCCTCATAAGAACTGAAACAAATAGGGCAAATCTGCCAGATATTTATTTATTTTATTTATTCCATTTTTATCCCGCCCTTCTCTTGAAGGCTCAGGGCAGGGTACAGAAATATATAAAATACATAAACATGGAGCATATAAAACATGTGAGTGAGGGCCTGGCTCCTGATGCTGATCCAGGGGATGGAGGCGTGGGGGTGGGGGAGTCCCTGCTCTTCTCTTGTGAATTCTCTTGTGTGTAGGGTGCCAAGGACAAATTCTTCCCCTTTGTTGGGATGGCTCTCTGCCTCATTGTATCTGCTCTGCACCCCCAGTTCTCTCTATGCGGCGATCACAAAGGGAAGAGCTTGGTTTATGTCGGTAAGAGAAGGGCGCGCAAGTGAGAATGGAAGGAGCCCCTCAAAGAAGAACTTCGTTTACAAGGCAGCAACTTTCTCTGCTGCAGAGGGGACGGGTGGGAGGACTCTTCCCCCACCCATGTAGCAGCGCTGCGGGGCTACAAGTGAGCTGTTCAAAAAGGCGATGCTGGTGGTGCAAGAGAGACTCCTCCGGGACTCGGGAGCGGGGCTCCCGTGGATGCCACATATGCCTGGGGCCGGCCCTGATCACTGCCGGCCCCCTCCCAGGGCAGGGCATGGGCGCAAATGTGCCCCACGCCCCGGTGGCTACGCCCCTGCAACAGACTCTGAAGCAGGTAGTCAGAGTCACCCTAAGTTCATTCATTCAATGACCTATTATTCAGCATCACGGTGCATCAGGGACTCGCATTCAGTGGTGAAAGGCTGCATAAAACCACTTGTGTTCACAAACTGCAGACATGCCACATCTGCAGATACTGGTAGCAGGCAATGCGGAATCGTGGAAATATCGAGGGGAAGTCAGCTCAGACACATTAAGTGCTGAGTTTTCGGAATGGAATGGCGGCGTGGTAACAGTTGCTGCCGCTTCAGCCCTACTTGCAAGAGGGTCCTGAGCCGACCTCAGAGGCCAGAACAGAACATGAAGGAAGAGGTGGAAGCTATGAAATTTGCATCCGATATTCATTTGGGGTGCAATCCCAAGCCCTCTCTGTAGCGGGGACACACACACACACACACGCTAGTGATGGGCGAACAGAACCGAGTTTGGAAATTTGAGTTCGGTCCGAACTCCGAACTTCCAAACAGAGTTCAGAAATTCAAACCCCATTGAACTAAATTGAATATTATCTTATAGGGATGGACGAACAGAACTGAGTTCAGAAATTCAGTTCGGTTTGGTTCAAAAATCGAGTTCGGTTCGGAAGTTTGGTTCAGTCAATTGAACTGGTCAAGTTCAGTCCGAATTCTGAACATCCAAACCATGTTCACCCATCCCTAACACACACACACACCACACACAGAGGACTAATTGGAATAACCAAAATGGATAAATGACAGAGCACAAATAGATATCAGTTATTACCTGAAATGCCATTTTTTTGTTTTGGGTAGTTTAGATTTGATGGGTTTACCTGTTTTTTTAGGTGCCTGTTTCAGTTCTAGCCAAGACCTTGGAGAGCAGTAAGTTAAAAGGCAGGCCACCTGGGAGGTGGGCAGAGAGCATCTTAGAATGGTCCATCAGTGGCTTGAAGAATGTTTATGAGGACAGAGCAAATTGGGAAGGGAAAGTACTGGCAGTGGTTGGCTCCCACGGTTGATAGAGTGCAGAATACTGATAACATGTTGATGGGAAATAAGATCTCAAGATAAGTAGGATGGTAACTTCTCTGTGGGCTATGACCTCAAGCATAATCAAGACATCTGTGGATTTGTTGGGGTCTTGATTGATATACTTTGCATTGTCTTTGTAAGGTTCTGGTGGTTCTTTCAAGTCATGAAGGCAGGTTCACTCACCAGGACTACTGGGTGTTCTCTTGGAGATGGAGCCTCATGTTTTCCACCCCACTGTCTTCTTGATTGGTTGTGCCCCAACTGTCTCCTGATTGGCTGTCCTGGTCTATATAAAGAACCCACAGGGAACAGGAAGTGTCTCCACAATACAGGGAAAGCTCAGTCTAGCCTGTGGCTTGAGACTCCACCATTCCCTCGGCCAGCCCCTGGAGACCCAGTGCCAGATTCCGGCACACTTGGAACCAGATTGGGTTAGACTCTGATAGTCACTGTCTGTAGAGAATCTATTTAAGTCTCCAAATAGGGCCATACATGCCAAAAGCTTGGGGACTGCTGAAACCAATCATTTCATAAATAGTCAGGGCCATGTCCCCAGGAGTAGGTCCAAATTCAGGATTGGTGCACTCAGCTTGGGTGGTTGTTTAGCAAATTGGACTGATAGTCTTCAAATGAATTCAAGAGCCCACTTACTTATTTTTTTTATTGAAGTGTAAGTTAGTCTAGGGAGTTAGTGGTTTTATTTTAGAAGACACATCTGGCGAGAAATGGAAGGTCAGACAAGTTCTATTTTGCCAGAGACAGAGCAATTAAATTGTTCCTTCAAGGACTTGTTCTCACTTTAGTACGAATGTCGTGGATTGCCTGTTCTGTTTATGTTATACTGAAATATATCTTGCTTAAAGGCCACGAGAAGCTTTCCTCAGCTCCGAAGAATGTCACTTCTTCACAGTGGTCCCAATTATTCAGAACTTGGGTTCCTCTCCGAGCAGAAAATGTAACATTAAAAAGTTTCTTTGCCATTCATCAGAGCCAACAAGTGACATGGCCTTTGCATGGAATCTGGGAGTTCCATCCTGTGCAAAGCAATTCTGTCTTTGTTCGTAGGAAAAGTTGCACTCCATTACAATCACATGACACATTCAGATGAATGCAGTAGGGGAAATAGGATGTAAATCTAGGCAACTGATACTAGATCTGAAATGAATACTTGCAAAAATGGACATACTTGTCAAATTTCTGGTATCCAAATTGACCCACAAATTTAGTGCCTAACTTGGGTACCCGATGTCCCAGAATAATGACTTCTGGTTCTAGAATATTGACTTCTGTTCCTGATTTTTTGAGTTTCTGTCCTGATTTTTCAGCTTTCTGTCCTGATGTACCGATTGGTAACTGGCAAATCGGTAATGGAAATTACTGTTTTTTCAGGTAGTTGGGTACCTGACATGAAACTTGAAAATGTGGATATTACCCACAGGTACTAAATTAGATACCAGTTTCAGCTCTAGTCCAGCCAATGAGCTGAATTAGAACTGAACCATAGAATCCAACCAGATTTCATATCATTCCAGTTCTCCCATTCCAATGGAATGCAGACAGGCCCTGATCTGGTCTACGTTTTGCCTGAGATACAGATTTGCATCTCTGGCTCTCTGATCCCATTCACGGTTCATTTGGCACATACACATTTAAGGAAATACCTTTTGTGGATGCACAATACCTTTTTTTTTGTTGCCTGTGCACCAAATTACTGTAACCTCCTTCTCACTGGCCTCCCCTGCTCTCCCTTTTCTCCCCTTATCTCTGTCCAAAACTCTGCTGCCAGGGTTATCCACCTCGCCTGTCGATTCGACCACGTGCAGTCCCTCCTCTCCTCTCCTCTCTTCATTGGCTCTCCCTTCCTGAACGAATCCTGCACAAGCTCCTAGTCTTCACCTATAAAGCTCTTCACAACCTTGCTCCCCCCTACCTCTCTGCGCTAATTTCCCTTCGTACTCCAGTCCGTGAACTCCGCTCCTCCTCTGTCCCCTCTCTCACCCTCCCGCGCCTCCCCTAACCACCTTCGTCCCTTCTCCTTAGATGCCCTTCATGCCTGGAACTCTCTCCCTGCCCATATCCACCTCGCCCCCTCCCTTCGTACCTTCAAATCCTTCCTCAAGACCCACCTCTTCCGCTCTGCCCTCCCCGACTCCTCTCTCTCCTCTCCTAACTCCTGCTGATACCCTCCATCCAGTACAATCTGTTACCTAAGGTCTGTGTACTCATATCCTCACCACATGGACCAACCAGACATCATTCTTGACATAACCAAGCGTCCAAGCCAACCACGTGCACCTGGGACCTCGCATCTTCGTGAATGTTATACTCCGTGTCTCTCCCTCTGTTCCCCTTCCTTCGATTCCCCCTCCCCATCTCTCAGATTGTAAGCCCTAGGGCAGGGACTGTCTATTCAATTAATTTGTAAAGCACCAGGTACATTGCTGGCACTATATAAATGTTTGCTAATAATAATAATAATAATATAATATAATAAATGTTAATTGCGCTTGCATAAAATGGCACTGCACTGGGTGTGGGGGAGCTTGAGTAGGCTCTGGCTGGCCCCCGCGTCTAACATGAAACAGATCCATGGAGATCTGGCATGGCTGATCCACCATGCCAGATCTTTCTCTGCAGGCTGATCCATATCTGCAGAAAATCTCAGATATGGAACGGCTGATTCCATATGCCACATTTTCAAAACAATCCATCAATGGAAATTGGAATGCCTCTTCCCTTCAGATATCCCCCTCCCTTTTGGTAAGGACTCCCCTCCTCCCATCTTTCTAGATGGGGCGGGGGGAGATGAAGGGAAGAGGCAGGCTCAGCACAGCTTTTCAGCATTCTATTGGGTGCTCAAACTCCTATTAGCCAATAGAATACTCAAGATCTCCTCCCTCCATCCTGCTGCCCCCCTCCCATCTAAAGGACTTCCAGTTGGGAGGGTGGAGAGCTGAAGGGAAGAGACGGGCTCAGCACAACTTTTCATCATTCTATTGGCTGCTGACTCCTGCTAGCCAATAGAATGCTAGGATATCAGTTGAGTCTGACCCCCTCCCTCCAGTTCTCCCCCTCCCATTCCTGAATATTTGTGATTGGGAAGCTTTCCCCACCGAGACAGCTACCAGTCCTGGACAAGGTAAGAAAGCTGGGCAGGGAACAGTGTGGCTTCCTGCTCCCTCCCTTCCCCACATCAGCATCAGGCAGCTTTTTTATCAAGATTTCTCATCTCATTCTCATTTGCAAGAATGAGACAATAATTTTGATTCTTGTTGAGAAACACGAGAAACCGATAATTGAGTTTCAGCCCTACTGCTGGTATATATTCTTGGGTCATGTGAAATAACAGCTGAACAGGAGCACAAAGAAAGCAGTCCCCCTGGCCTTCCAGCCCATTATGACGGTGTAGTATTTTGTGAGGGTTTTTCTTCCCTTTTTAAAAAAAAAAAAAAAAAAGAAAAGATATGAGATATTCAAAATGGATGGAATGGCGTGCCGGGAAGTTCATTGTCATTCAAAGTTTGCATATTTGTAAGGATTAAGTTAATTTGCATAATTTATTCTGCTTACAGCATTTCCTCGCACTGAGGAATGACCCAATGTGAGAGGCTGCTCTGTTAGGCTGCATTCACACGTGCGGCGGCGAGATCCACGAGGGAAGATGTGGCAGCGGCGGCGGCAAGGAGCCGGATAGCAGCAGAAGGGCCGGTGTGAACGGGGATGTGCCGCGGCTTCCCTCGTCCATATCAAGGGGAAAAAAATCCTGCCCTGGCATGCATGAGGGAAGCCACGGCACATCCCTGCTCTCATTGGCTCTTCTTCTGTTATCTGGCTCCTCCCCACTGCCGCCACGTCCTCCCTTGCGGGTCTCGCCGCAGCCACACCGCATCAGGTGTGAATGCAGCCCTACAGACGCTCTTCCATCCTTATAACAAATTTGGCTCATTGACCCTCTGATGGAGTGAAGAGAAGAGCAGCTCAGTCTCTAATGCCTGTTTGTACTCTTCCCACCACAGCAAAGCCTGTATTGGGGAGCTGTGAGCAGGTTCATTATGGAGCATGCGTGCAGCTGCTCAGGGTTAGCTTGAATCCACCCTGTCCTGGTTCTCATGCAGCAGCAGCAGCAGCAGCAGGGATTTTGATCTCTGCAGAGGCACTTCAGGGCTGGGGAAAATCTACCCTAGCAGCTCATCCATAGGGCATTATTTGTTGGTGGGGCTGTACCCTATTAGCCCCTATGGATGAGTCACGACTCATGGTGACTTTTCATCCTCCATTCCATGCGCTGCTGCAATTTCAGCTGGGCACTGGTTGAGTTTGTTTGTCTATCACTGTGGCTGTCTGGTCCATAGCAAGGCAGTGCCTCTCCGAGCGGGTGATCTGTATGTACCTATAATGGTTCGGTGTGTTAGAGATTAAGGTAGTTTAAACAAGCAGAAGCAGATGTCTGGTGAGTTGGGCTCACTCTTAAATTAGCATTAGTTTGTTGTTTTTCTTTTCCTTTTTTTTTTTTTTATAGCAAGCCAGCAAGCTGTCTGTTTCTGACAAGCTCTGTTCCCGAACACACACAACCACGTTGGGCTTTTAAAAATGGCTTTGCAGGTTAATAAATGGTCTGAATCAGCTTGAAGAACACAAATTGCCCTCCTGCTAAGCCATAACTAAATGGAGGTGAGATGGAGAGCTCCCCAGTACCCTGTTTTAACCTCTTCCCATTGTGTGGTTGTCTGAGCAGCATTGTCTTCTCTCTGTGTTTCATCTGGAGACTCTGGGTCCCTGGAGAAGTCCTGATTCCTTCGCAGAAATAGAGGCTTCTGGGGGAGGCAAGCGGGATCCACATCAGAAAGGAGGAGGGACATAGGGACTTACCTGCCTCTTTCTGGTGTGAGCCCATCCGCCCCTGTGGAGTGTTGTGAGCTCATGACATTCCATAAGGGTGAGGTTATGTCGTAAAAAGGTAGCAGCTCCTTGACTCTGGCCACACCAACATGGCACTGCCCCCTCCAGGTTAAAACTCATAGTAACCCCATATCTGAGCACTTCATTAACACTAAGGCATGCAGCCTTGCTCCTACAATTCTCAATGATCAACATAATAATTGATATAATAAATCAACAGACAAGTTTCGATAGGGATGGGTGAACAGAATGTGGTTCGGATGTTCGGTTGTTCGGTTCGAAACCCGACTTCGGTTTCGATGGTTCGGTTCAGCCGAGTTCGGTTTGGCCGAACTTGGCTGAACAGTCAAAAATAGCACTATCAAAACCGAAACTTAACCGAAACAGAAACTTAACCGAAACGGAAACCGAAACTTAGCTGAAACAGAAACAGAAACTTGGTTCCCCCCCCCCCCC
>QEPC01012679.1:3399684-3462089 GCA_003113815.1 Sphenodon punctatus | reverse complement strand
GGGGGGGGCGTGACATCAGTGTAAAAAGGGTCGGAGTTGTACAATTACTCTTGGACCTCTGCAGTGGTAGATAATGACCATAGGGCAGAGCTGAAATGAATAATATTATCAGAAACAAAATCTACCTGATGAATTTGCCCATTTTGGATCCATCCGGATGAAGAGGATCCAAAATGCTATCCATTCATGTTTAATTTATTCCACGGGTGGCCAAAGTTCCTAACCCGTACCCTCCCCCCTGAGCCACATATTACATATCATTTATTCCAAGGGTGCCCAAAGTTCGTAACCCCCCCGTATCCCCTCCCCAGAGTCATATACCCGGATCTTCATATGGGCCCAGAGCTAGAAGACACACATGTGCACATGCAGACAAGTGCCTCTTGCTTTGTGTTTGGCTGTAGGCCGTAGGGTTTGGCCATAGGCAGGGTCACTTGCTCCGGGTGCCATCTTGGTGAGGACCCCGCCTAGCTTCTGGTGCAAGAGGAGTCTCAGGGCTTAGCTTCTGCAGCAGATTCCCTCCCATTTCCCAGTTGTCTCTCTTTCCTCCCTTCTAGCTTCTCCGCTGGTGAGGAGAGAAAGGCAGAACGTGAGGGAAGCTGCTTCTGTTGGTTCAGGGGTAAAACTGAAAGAAGGGATCTGCAAAATTGGGTAACACATCTTAATTCCAGTACCCAATTCGATCCAGTTATAGTTGGGTACCATGCGGTACTCGATTATGACCCGATTGGGTACTCGATGTCCAGACATGTTGACTTCCAGTCCTGGAATGTTGTCTTCCGATTCCTCGTTTTTTGACATTTTAATTGATATACCAACTCCCTACATCTATTTATCATGTTTCATGAAGTTCTGACAATTTGTCAGTATTAGGGGCAGGGAAAAGGGGGTAGGCAAGGTTCACACTTGCACCCACCAGTTGCAAGGGTACCTGCGATTCAAGAGAGTCCCTCGGGGTCTTATAGTGGCTAAGGGAACAGGCTACTGGAGCAGGTCCCAGCCGAAGATCATCATAGGGACTGGTGAACTGCATGGTGCCCACTCTATGTGATGCCCCCACATGCACAGGTTCCAGGGATGGGGGTGTAGTCAGTGGTGGTTCAGGGACAAGGGGCCCAGGACCCAAGGACACCAAAAGGATGGCCTAGGACACTCACCCGGGCACGGGGGAATACGGCAGACACGGGAAGGGAATGCTCACTCTTGCACCAGTCACCCGTTCCTATCACTCACCCAGTCACTCACTCGCCAGCTGCTCCAGCCACTCTCTCTCTCTCTCTCTCTCTCTCTCTCTCTCTCCAATCCTCGCAATCAACTCAATTCACAATGCTCAAGGGGCCAGTCTCACGGACCACGTCCGATCACCAGCAACCCTGAGTGCTTCTGTGGGCCTTAAGTAGAGCCGTCCGGGTGCCCCGCCTGAAGGCGCATGAAACGCCGCAGCCCCACTTCCGGCCTCCCTCTGCGCATGTGCCAGGAGTCCATGGTTGCCTGGCGACCCTGGGACACTGCGCCGTTGCACGCGTCCACCGGGTCAGGTGATCCCGACACGGCTGGAGGCGTACTCGGGAGCGGAACCGAGCGGCGGCGCCGGGGGGGGGGATGCCCCGCCCGCGCCCTCAGCCCCGCGCTCTCCCTCTTCCCCAACCCCGAGCCCTGACAGTCAGCAACGTCCAGTCCTGAAAAACTACTTCCGGTTCCAATTTTAAACAGGTTTTTTCCCCCCCCAATTTCCCCCCCCTTAAAACATGTATTTATAGGTTTTCCATCCCAGAAAATGAACGTTCCTATCCTGGATAGTCAACTTCCAGACCCTGGAAACTACATCTGATTACTTCTTAAAAATTTTCATGCCAATTTTTTTGTTTTCCAACTCGATATACTGGTTAGTATACCGATTAGGAATCGGTAAATTGAAAGGTCGGTACCAGAATTAACTGATTTTTGG
Source organism: Sphenodon punctatus (assembly GCA_003113815.1). Taxonomy (NCBI): domain Eukaryota; kingdom Metazoa; phylum Chordata; class Lepidosauria; order Sphenodontia; family Sphenodontidae; genus Sphenodon; species Sphenodon punctatus. Next base: position 3,460,141 of record QEPC01012679.1, on the reverse strand, counting down.
GGTATTTGGCTACCCGATCAGTGCCCAGGTAACCCATTGGGTACCTGATGCAGTTCCTAAAAAAACCAGGTATTATTCACAGGTACTAACTTTAGTCCTTGTTTCAACTCTAGTCTGGAGTCTTCTCTTTCTTCACGTGAAGTGTAGTGCCCTGTCCTAGCACAGCCGCTCTCTGAGCAAGTCAGGAGACTAGTTTTGAACCCCAGGAAGCTGGGCAGCAGGAATGCAGGTTGCAGCCAAAAAACTCTTCTTGGGATCAAGACAGGGCAGTGGATGAGGCACAGATGGATCCTTGTTGTGAAAGGGGTCCCGCTTGGCCTGGGCCCTGAAAATTCTAAGGTGGGTCCTGCGCTGGTGGAGTTGGTATTCTGCAATCCTGGCTGCTGATTTTCTGAGGAGCAGCTGAGAATCAGCTGCTGAGACTTGGGAGCAATGAAGACAGACAGAAAACCAGGATCCAGGCCTATCACTGGTGGAAAGCTACATTTGAACTGCTCCAAAGTCACATGGGCCCCCAAGCCACAGCTTGTCCACTTCCAACATATTACTTCCTTCTGATAATCATTTTGGGTATTTTGGTTCCGTTACTTTGGTTCAGTTGTTCGGCTCTTTGGTATTACATTTAAGGTACTTAATTTACTTTTGATATTACTTAGCCTGGTTGCACACCATACTGTTGCACATCAGAGCACACAACAGTATGGTTGGCTACTTGGCACAATTGTGCCAAGTAGCACAAACCAAAATGAATGAAGGGTCCAAATGTTTGAACTGAGGTAAACAAAGTTGACAAGGTCTTCAAACCCATATTTTCGACTAAACTAGTAAGTGAATTTTGCTGTTGTCATAGGGTATTTTCAGACGTTATGAGACCACGCTCAACCACAGTGAACCACGGTCAATCCCGCGGTGGGGCCAAAGCGCCCTGAACGTCTGTTTCATGGGCGCCAGATGTTCACCACGGTCAATACCCACATGGGGTCAAAATCAAACACGCTTCCGGAGCTCCCCCCCCGGACCATCTCCGAAAGCGTGGTCAATGAGATTCCCGACAGGAACCAACAAAAAGTAACGTCTGGCCGGCAACCACCAGTCGGAATAAAAGGAAATGATTCTCAGTCGGGGACAAAGCATGCAGCATCGCTGCCAGGAAACCAGCAACAACACAGGCCAGGGAGGGAGATTTAAAGGGCGCACAGCAACAGCCGGGACGAACTGCCCCGGTGCCTTCCGGGTGCCTTCCGGGTGCCTTGGCCACGGCCTGGCCCGGGATCGGCGTAATGTCTGTTGCGCTGCCCCGGGCTGTGATCTGGTGGCCCGATTCCCTGCCATGGTCACGGTTCCATCACGTCTGTCCGGGGCTTTCATTGACCACGGGGGGTGGTTGTTCGGTTCGTCCCCGCCGGGAATCCACTGTGGTTTATCGGGACCGCGTAACGTCTGAAATCACCCATAGGTAGTTATTCAGCTATTTAGTGGGTTATTCAAATCTGCAAACAATATCGTCTATGAATGGAATAGTCACATTCATTTCAACTCTAGGGTAGTAGTTTGGTGATGCCAGGAGTTGATTAGTGTCAGAGGTCCAGACCCCACTAAAAGTCTGGTCTGCTCACTGGGCAGTGGTGCTGTTGGATCCTATTCACTGGATGAGCCAGAATCATAGTTATCTTTAGGTCATTGAGACATGGGCAATTGAGGCAGGTTACGTTGATACAAAATTTGAGCCATCACTGAGCCGTGAAAGACCAGGGCCCATTGTGGGTTCACTGTAGCCAGAGCAGAGCCAATAATGAGAACTGAAATGGGTACTCAATTTGATACCCGCAGGTAATACTTGCATTTTTTTAGTACTGTATTAGGTATTTGACAGGATACCTAATCACCGGTTGGGTACCTGGATACCCAGAAAATTGGCATTTTCTGTTACCGATTTACCAATTTCCCAGTTACCAGCTGAAAATTCTGGACAGAAAACCAAAGTGTTAGGATGGAAAACCAAAACATCAGAACCAGACGTTGATATTCCAGGACATTCTGGGACAGTCTGGGACATAAAAAATATTGAGTATGAATAGGTACCTGATTATGACCCAATTCATCCCCGATATTTTTGAATTGATTTGGGTACCAGAAATTAGATGAGTATACCCATTGTTGCGGATACGCGTTTCAGCTCTAGATGGAGAAGGTTAGGCCAGAAGTCAGAGGCTGGAGTTGGATCTAGGGAACCAATAAACACATTTGCAGCCTGCTCTCACAATTGATAATGCATGCACCATGAGTCACTTCAGTGGGATTCATGTGTGTGTGCTAACTTCTCTCAAGTGCATTTCCTACTAGAGGATTGAGCTGCTGTTGAAGGAAGTGTAAACAGTGCATTTTGTGTACTGGTCCTGCAAAGACTTACAATGATGATAGACCATCTTGTACAGGTTTAGCAAATACAGGGATGCTATGCCTATTTTGACCAATGGAGGACTGGTCCCTGTGCTTGAAGAATGAAATACAGAGTTAGTTTTCATGTGGAAGGGTTCTTATTTCTAGTGGGAGATTGCGCCATTAATTGAGAACTCAGTTGTTGCTAACGGCTGAAAGAAAATATTGCCCCTGAAGCTGGGGGAAAAGAAAGGAAGGAAGAAAGAAACCTAGTTACCCGAAACGGAGCAGAGATGTGAAACAAATCAAGTGAGATTTCAACATCTTTCAGATCAATCGCAATTATAAATCTAGTTATAGGCAGATGTATGTTCACTAAAGGTTCGGCTAAGGGCACTCTTATTAGAGAAATCTATTACCAAAAAAGGGCTAATATATCTCTGGCTGCCACATAAAATCAGACTCATTATAAGCATCAAATGATGACATAGCATCTTGTGCTCTGGCTCTTGCAATGGCTTGCTAGAAACAGCAGCTTCATAAAGAAAATGGCATGCTTTCTTGGCCCATCTCCAGATGCCTGCAATGTAGGAAGGTCTGATTCTGATCTTGGTTATCCGGTTCTGATCTCCATTGACTTCCCTGGAGGTATTCTAGTAGGAGGTCATCTGGCTTAAAACTGCACATACTTACCTCAGCTCAATATCTGGGTGTCACCATTGGGAGTAGAACCCGGGACCTGTGGATCTTACAACATGTGCGTCTGCCATTTGAGCTAAAAGACACAGGTAGGGACAGGAGAAAACTTGCTAGTCTCTGCCTGACGTGACCACCAGAGGTTGACAGAGTGCTACATTCCATCGGTGGCCTAGCACCGCCGCTGTAAGAGGACCAAGGGCCACAGCCTCTACTTGGTTTAGCGGCACCACTAGAGGGGGACAGTGCACCATAGCCTCTGTGTGGCCCAGAGCCACCAGTAGGCAGGGGCAGAGAGTCATGTTATCTGTGCCACCCAGCTCCACCAGTAGAGGGAGACTAGTACTTCTCATTTTTATAGCGTTACTGGGCATATGCAGTGCTTTACAGCCACAGATATTTGAAGACATCCCTGCCCACTGGGTTTACAATCTAAGATGGACAAGAGTGAGGGGAACACAGGGACAGACACACACACACACACTCCCATTTTACAGATAAGGAACTGAGGCTGAGAGACTGTGACTTGCCCTATGCCTCCCAAGAGTGTTCATGGCTGCATGTTTTGAAACCTCACTTCCCAAGTCCAGCACCTTTCCCACTACACCACACTGTCTCTCTAGACCGAGAGGTTGTGATTTGCCCAATGTCCCCCAGTGAGTTCATGGTGAGGGCGGGATTCGAACCCTGGTTTCCCAGGTCCAAGTCCAGCACCTTATCACTACACCACACTGGCTTTCCGACAATATACTACATGTGCTATGTGGTCCAGCTCCCGCACTAGAGGGGGACAGAGAGTCAGAATCTTCGTGTGGTGCAGGAACATCACCAGGGTGTGTGTGTGTGTGTCAAAGAACCATGATATTTGTGTCACCAACTGCCACCAGTAGAGGCAGACAACGTACCACAATGCTATGTGGTCTAGCTCTCCACCAGAACAGAGGGTCACAACCTCCGTGTGGTCTGCATTTAAGGATCATGGACTAGCTCTGAATATGTGACAGAATAGGAGACAGAATTCTATCCTACAGGGGGAAGCACAGTGGCAGGGGTCCAAGCTCTGCAGATGGCCTTGCATGGAGTGGAGCCAGGTATCCACATCTGTCTGCCAGATGCCAGGTGTAGAGACTGTCAGTGAGGTTGGGCAGTTCTGTATATAGAAGGTAAACAAGGACGAGGACGACCCATCTGAAATTGAATCCCGACAAGACGAAGGTGATGCTGGTGGGTAAGGGCAAGGGAGTGGAGACTCCCATCATTGATGGGATGCATCCCTCTTTGGTTCCTCAGGTTCTGAGTCTTGGAGTCCTCCACGTTTCACAGCTCCTCCTGGGCAATCAGGTGGCACTGGCAGCTGTGATGAAGAGTGCATTTGGTAAATTACATCTGGTCTGACGTCTTCGACCGTACATCTTGGTCTCCGAACGTGCCACCATCATCCATGCATTTATCACCTCAAGATTGGACTACTGCAATGCGCTCTTTGTGGGGCCACCCCTGGTGATGACCCAGAGGCTGCAGCTGGTGCAGATTGCAGTGGCCCACCTTCTGATGGGGACAGGTCACCGGGAGCACATAACACCGGTGCTCTGATCTCTTCACTGTCTGCCTATAGTCTTCAGGGCCGATTCAAGGTGTTGGTTATGCCGGAACCCCATATGAGGATAGGCTCTGCCAGCACTGTAATCAAAGGGAAATTGAGTCACTAGGGCATATAATGCTAGATTGCCAATTATATGTGAACATTCCTGAGATTTATTTGAGAGGTTTTTTGTTTAAATTGCAAGATAGCGCACAGCAGGAGATTTTTACTACCTTGCTATTTGACAAGGATATTGAGATTATGTTTCAAGTAGGCAAATTCTGTGGTACGGTGTATAAACTTAGGCGGGCCAGACAAAATATCAATTAAATATAGCTGGGCAGACCAGCTTTATTGTGGCCATATAGGTTGTTTTTCCTTTAGTGGGCGGATAACCCTAGGAGGGACCCCAATATGTTTGACTGGGGGGAGTAGGGGTCATCTTTGTAAGGACTGGGTGGCTGGCCAAGTTTGAATCTGATTTAATTTAATTGTATAATTTTTGAGTATAATTGCTCATACTGCAATATGAGTGTTATCAGCCCAGGGCCTAGATAGAGAGCAAGCTTTGTGAATGTTTATGATATTGGATGTAGGAAGTGTTTGTTTGTTTTTTGATATATGTTTTGTAGTTTTGTGTTTTAAATTGCCATGGCCTTTGACTTGAGCTGTACGGCTTGGGTCCCATTTACCTGTGGGACTGCCTCATCCCTCGTGTCCTGAATTGTAGGGATGGGCGAATGTAGTTCGGAAGTTCAGACCAATTCAAATAGTTCGGTCGACTGAACCAAACTTCCGAACCGAACTCGATTTTTGAACCGAACCAAACTGAATTTCTGAACTTGGCTCCGTTCGCCCATCCCCCAAAGATAATATTCCATTTAGTTCAATGGGGTTTGAATGTTCGGAAGTTCGGAGTTCGGACCGAACTTGAATAGTTCGGTCGATTGAACTGAACTTCCGAACTGAATTTCTGAACCGAACCGAATTTCCGAACTCAGTTTTGTTCGCCCATCCCTACTGAATCGGCCCCTGCGGTCAGCTGGGCATACCCGCTTGGAGGTCCCCCGAGTTTCCCAGGTGACCACGTTCGAGTGGGCATTCTCGGTGGCTACACCGCAGCTGTGGAACTCCTCCCCAGTGGAGATTCGCCTCTCTCCTGATCTCCCTTCCTTCTACAGACAATGCAAGACCAACTGTTTCACCAGGCATTTGGTGAGAGGGAAGGGTAGTGGGTGGATTTTTTTGGTTTTGTTTGAAACGAAATGAGTTTTTTTACCAGACCTTTTTATTGTGGATTTTAATGATGATATTTTATTATGTGTTTTTATTCTTTTGATGTTTTTATATATGATGTACACTGCCCCAGACTGCCATTTGACAGGAGGGGGTGGTATAGAACTAACTAACTAACTAACTAAAATAAAATAAAAGGGTTGACACCACCACTACAGGGGGCAGAGCGCCATACCCTCTGTGTGGCTCAGCACCACCAGTAGAGGGGGACAGAGCGCCATACCCTCTGTGTGGCTCAGCACCACCACTAGAGGGGGACAGAGCACTACAGCCTCTGATATGACAAGTGCCACCACTAGAGGGGGACAGAGCACCATACCGTCTGTGTGGCCCAGCACCACCAGTAGAGGGGGACAGAGCACCACAGCCTCTGTGCCACTCACCACCACCACCAGAGTTCCATCACCTTTATGTGGCCTAATGCGCAGGCATGCGGCTCCAGATGAGACACAAACCTTCCACAAGGTTGTGGAGTGCAAATGAGAATGCCCCACCCATGCTCTCTAGGTGGCAGCAGAAGCTCTGAACCAGAGGTGAGGCACTTCCTGCCTACGGGCCAAATCTGGACCACAGCTGTTTATTATCTAATCCAACTCCTGGATCTGGCTGCTGGATCTAGCCCCTACCCTGAAGCACTGAAAGGGTGTAAATAGGGAGAGGGGAGTGGAGATAAGGGCACTCAAGGATAATGGATGGATCCATGGCCTAGATTCATGATCTGGAACCCCTTTCCGTTTACATCCTGAGCACATTAGTTAAACCACCCCTGCTTCTCAACTCCTATCTGTACAAATTTGGAAAGTAGCCCGTACAAAGAAAAGGATTCCTTGTTGATGCTCTACACCCTACACTACTATGGTTGCCCCTCAGGAAAATAGTTGCCTAGCTTAGTGGGAATACAGTACTGGATTGGTACCTGAGTACTTAATCACGCACCGGATTATCACAAAATACTGGATATTACCAATAATGAGCTACCAATTTATTACTGATCAGAACTTGGAAAAGTTTTACTGGTACAAGAACTTGGAAAAATTGGGATGAGAAATCAGAAAAATGGTACCAGAATTCAAGAAACCAGAACGGGAAGTCAGATAAATGGGATAAAAACCAGTCAAGCAATAAATCCAGGAGCTCATTCGTCACTAGTCAGGTACCCATTAATACTAGGGCTGAAACTCACCCGTGCGAGTCTTGCAAATCTTGGCAAGAACTGGGTTCTCAAGAATCGGCCCATTCTCAACCTATTCTCATTCTCGCTGAGATTTGCAAAAATGAGAATAGGTTGAGAACGGGCCGATTCTTGACCCGTTCTCACGCTTAACTCATGCAGCCAAATCCTGGCACTGCGAATGTGCAAAATTGCCACCGCGGCCATTTGAAATCATGTGCATTCTTGCAAAAACGCTCGAGATACTTGCAGCATGGGATCTCGCAGAGATTTTAGAAGAACTGACAAGATTCTGAAAAATCTCAGATGCTCTCTGCGCATGCACAGAATGGCCACCAGGGGCTGCAAATGCGCAGAATGGCCGCCGTGGTGACCATTTTGTACATGTGCAGAGAGCATCTGAGATTTTGTGAGATTCTCAAAAATCTCCATGAGATCTCATGAGATCTTGCTGGGTGCTGCAAGAATCTCGAGCGTTCTTGCGAGAATGCATGTGATTCTCGTTTCACCCCTAATTAATACCTGATGTTACTGGGTTAGGCTGAGTACCATAGTTCTGGCAGGTATAACCCATTTTTGCGGGTACTCATTTCACGACTAGATGACAGTAGTGCTTCCAAGAGGGCTTGATTCTTATTCCCCCAGATGGCTCAAGCCCTGTTCTTCTGGCCTCTATTATTTTCCAGGAGCAGGTTAAATTATTATGGTGTGGCGGGGTGTGTGTGTGTGTGTGTGTGTGTATGTCACCTTGCACATTCATTACCAATTGATTGTAAAAGTAAGACATTGGTTTCCATGGTACCCAAGAATAGGGTTCCACTAGCTGTTGACAAAGCATCTTTGATCTCAATAGAATTGAGAACTTGCTTTATGTTATCTCCTGGGCCAAGGAGTTTTGCATTTCTTTGTAAGCTTTGCCTTTGCTTTCTGATAACTGTAATCGCCTTGATTTAAATTAATTAGGTTTTTTTCCTCTCCAGCACTCATTGGGAAAATTAATGCACCCCATAGTTATGGTAGTTTAACTCTCTTTTTTAAAAAAGAAAGAAAGCAAAACAAGTTTCTAGCTTAAACACTGATGGAAACAATCAACAGATATTTGGATTTTCCATTAATCTGCTGCTTTGTAGGAGACCTTTGCCAGAACGTCTTTGGTACTGGGAGGTTTGTGAGTTGGCTAAGAACAGAGAAAAGGGGGTTTGTTAGATCAGTGGTTTGAGGACTGAAGAACAAGCCTTAAAATGAGGTACTTGAGATCATTTCCTACGGAAAGAAGATTTTTTGAAATTGCCTCGTTTGTTTCGTGAGTGTGTGTTTTTCATTAATAACTCTTGATTCCTTAGACCAATTTCAGCCAAATTGTTCTGAGCGGCCTTCCAAATTTTGAAACAATACATGAGCCTGGAGAGGAGATACAACCGCTTTTGTAGCCAACCAGTTTCATAGACGTAGATGAACATTGTCCTCCCCTTAATAACTTTGGATTTTGTAGTCTGATTTCAACCACACTCAGCAGAAGGGCAAAGGACCTAATATTAAGTAAGTCCCCCAAATTTCATATCAATAGCTACACACAGAGGGGAGGAGATATGACCAACAAACCCCATTGACCTATATAGACTAGTATTGTGCCCTGGTAGGAAGCCAAGCTTCATAACATAAATTCAAATTACAGAAATAACGAAGAAAGATGTAACAAGTGAATGAGTTCCACATGGGACTTCTCGGTTAGGTTTATCAAACAGAATGGTAAGAGCAGACTCTTCGTTTTTCATTTTTGTTTCAAAAAAACCTGTTCATTTTGGGAGGGGCGGGGGCGGATTTATAAGACTCATCTGTTTTCATTTATTTTTCCATTTAATCTTATTTTAAAAAATCACTTTGCATGCGTCAATTAGTGTCGGCACCATTTTGGAAAAGGGGACGCAAGTGTAGAATAGCCCCGGCAGCCCTTTGTCACGTGAGCAGTGATTTCTTTAATTTTAAAAATAATTTTTAATAAAATGAAACAAAAAAATAAAATGAAAATAAATGAAACAATTAAAAAAATTAATTTAATTAATTTATCTATTTAACCAATTTTTACCCCACCCTTCCGAAACGCATTACGAAACATATACAATAGCCTATAAAACAGCACAACCCCCCTCAATCTTCCCACCAGCTTTCCCCTCACCCCACCATAGTTCACCCCATCATCATCATCATCATCATCTGTAGTCAGATTTTGAAAATCTAAGCCACACAACCCATCTCCTTCAGGGAAGCATATATTTTTTTTGGGGGGTGGCGGTGTAGGCAAGGGGGATAAATGTTAGGTATGAGTAGACTTTTAGTTCTTCAAAGCCAAAGCATCCAAATTTCAGTGGAAATCGTCCCTCTCCAAAGTTGATCGCTTTTATAATCTCAGTTCCAAAGGAGTGCTCCGTGGAGGGTTATTTTTAATTCAGTTTTATTTCCCTTTATTTGAAAGGACTGGAGGCCTAAATGGAAGGAGCAGTGTGAGGAATATCTGTGGAGGAGGATTCTGTATAATTCATATCCCAAAATGCTCTGGTCATATTCTCAACATGTTCTTCATAATTAATTAACCGATGGTGAAAATTTTACGCTTATTAACTGGAGCCGTCTCCCCCCACTCCCCGTTCTGGGAAAGACAGGGAAAAGAAAGAGGAGAGAAAATCCAATGCAAAACTGCTGTGGAGGAAAAAGGAATTAGAACTAAGTTATATGGACTTCTGGTGGCATTCTGGTTCTAGTAAGGTCAACAGCAAAGTTCTTTCTCATAGGTGTAATGAGTGAGGATGACAAGAGGGCAAATTCTGTCCTCCATCTTTTAAGGTAGAGGCTACCCATAAAAACAGGTATACCCGTCTAATGTAGTATCTGAATTGACCTGAGAACATTGGCTGGCTACTGATTGGTACCCGATTGCAACTTGATTTGGGTACCAGATGTCACAGAATGTTGATTTCCGGTACTGATTTTTCAAGTTTGTGGTGATTTTTCCACTTCCAACACCTATTGTTCATTTTCTTTTGTCCTGGAAAGTTGACTTCCAGTCCTAATTTGTTTTATTTCTGTCCCGATTTTTTCTAAGTTGTGGTGGCCCTTCAGGAGCTGGGCCTAGTGGATTACTCTGGGCCTGAGCCTAGCTCGCTCAGTGCCTAAGTGACTCCAGTTGAGTATGAAAAATAGGATCGGCTTTGAGGCCACTAGGGAAGGCTCTGGGAGGGGTAGCAGGAAGGAAGAACTGGCTATACATGAGCCACAGGATGCCACAGATTGGGCTCATCTCAAGATGCCTGAGGTAAGGGAGCCAGGACTTGGAACTGTGGGTGTATTTGGAATTGGTCTGTACTAGACCTGAAACAACTGCCTAATTTATTACCAGGTACAGGGAAATAGGAAAAAATTGGGTCAGTAACTTGAAAAACTGGGATGGAAAGTCAATTTTTCCAGAAGTCATTAAATTGGGACATTCAGCAACTTGTTGAGGACAAACTGGGTACAGAAAGTGGTGAGTCAAGTTGCATACTGAACATTCGCTTTGCAGGCACTCATTTCAGCTCTAGTCTGTCTGGGTTGGATCCAGGTATGTGCAGACGGCGTGACCACATGATTGTATGAGCCAGTGGTGTTCCAAATGGTGATGGGGGGACTCGTTAGTATTTCTGAGGGTCCAAGGAGAGGTCCCGAGTGTTCAGACTGATTCTCGGCCCCTCAGAGAATACTTGCAGGTTTTGGGGGGAGGGGTGTGTGCTTACGGGGAGAGGGGGGGCCCTAGAAGGAGGGTCAGGTGTAGGTTACTTACCTTCTGGAGAGGTCCCGCACCACTGTTTGGTCTCTTCCCAGCTGGTAACTGTGAAACTAAAATTTTTTTTTCCAACCAAGCATGCACAGAAAGGGCCTGAATTGCCATTTTCAAAAATGGCGCTTGCATGCTAATGCTGCCAGAACCATTTTTGAAAAGGGCCCTGCGTGCATGCTCAGTTTTTGTTTTTTTTACTTTCAAACTTACCAGCTGGGAAGAGGCCACGCATGTTCTGGGAGCTCTCCAACCCAACCTGTGCGTCTCCTTTCCTCAGCAAGCTCATTACCTTCTTCTGGTGAGATCCTAACTCATTCAAATGAATGGTAGCCAAGCCACTGGTGTCTTCGAGAACAGGATTGTAACCTTTGACTCTAGGGCTGCTTGGGAAAGATTCTCATGCTCATTTATTCATTTGGAGCTCAACATCGTTTCAAAAAAATGAATTGTGTGTCAGGGGAGCATGACACATTTATTATTAACTAAACCCTGCTCCATTCTCATAGGCTTCCCCTGGGGAGAGGCTGTGACATCATGGCACTCTATGGGGCAGGGAACCGAACAGCTGAACCCGAACTCGGATTTCGGACTGAACGACCGAACGTCCGAACATCCGAACCACATTCTGTTCGTCCATCCCTAGCTGCTGCAGTAGGATGAGGCGGACAAGAAATCTAATAAATGAATAAATAAGGCAGTGGTTCTTAATGTTTTAGACCCATGCTCCCCCCACACCTTCCATGTGTCTCAGGGTCGTAGCTATAACAGGTGCGTCAGGTACAGCCACATGGGTGCCCATGAGCCTGTGGGACTCACACGCATGTAGATTAGAATGCACATGCTCATTGGAGGAAAAGTGCCCCAGAAGGGCCCATTCCATCTTCTGCATCATTCAGGACCAATTTCCACCACCTCACTATGCCTCTAGCCTGTCTGTAGTAGCTGAAGCCTCTCTTCCCCACTACATACACCTTCTTCTCTTTATTCATCTCCTTGCTCCCACCCTCCTGTTGCTGTCCCTCTCCGCACCCCCTTGTTCCCTGATTCTCTCCCTTGCCACACATTTATTTTGGAAAATTCCCCTAGCTCAGTCAGAGCATGGAACTAGGTATTTTCCTGACATGGTCCTTCTTATGACACCCCCCAAAAACCTTCCATGCCACTCCTCCCCACACCCAGTGCGAGAACCACCGCTGCAGGAAATCGGGCTTTCGAATCTAGAGTTTCTCCTTTCAGTCTTGACTGCGGCAGCCAAGATGGTGCCTGTATCTCTCACACCCATGCATTCTCTCGCTCTCCTCTGTTAGCCTTTTTGGGATCATTACTGCAACATCCATCTAACTTCCCGACAGCAGGCATTCATTAACTCCAAGCCATGACCTTATGGCACACCTCCATTTGTGGAGAGACAAAGTTTTCCTTTTTCCGAGTAAATCAAAACCCAGGAGACTTTGACTCTGTGGCGAAACGACTACCTACTAATTGTGGCGGCCAAGGTTTGAGCTGGATGCTCATTAACAGGAGGGCTGTTTGTCTGCAGGGGGAAAATGGCCAATGAGATTAAATACAAAAAAGTGAGCTCACTTTTGGAACACATTGCTGTTGGGAAGCGAGTCATGCTGGGGGAGTCTTGTGTGATTTTGGGCCAGGCTAGCGTAGTGGAGGGAAGGCAGGCTAAGCTATGAGCCATCTTGCAACAGAACAATAGTTAATTATAACTTGCCTCAAAGTTGGCAAATCGTGGGCTGTTTTTACATGGACTGGGGTGGTGGTGGATGGGTGTTCTGGCCTGGTGGATGGAGGTGAGTATGTGTCCCTTTACACGGACACCCCCCCACCTCCACCCATCTCCACCTACAGGGCCTTCTCCCGTTTTCCGGAGGACTCCGTGGGTGGAGATGGATGGGTGGAGGTGGGTGTTGCGCACTCATACACCCCCACACAGGTGAACACCCACCCACCCACTGCTGGCCGTTTACATGGACGCCCTCACCAGCGGAACACCCTCCTGCACACACAGCGCGGGGGGGGGGAGAGGGGAGGCATCCATGTAAAAACAGCCATTTTGTCAGCACCAGCCAATGAAGAGTGAGGGGCGCGGGGGCAGGGAGGTAGGTGAGGACAAACAGGATACAGCTTCACCTGAGAGAATGAAGTGGAGATTCAAAGAAGGGAAGTTACTTTGCCCAAACCACTGGTAAAACCTTACCATCACATCATTATACCGGGGTATAGCTAATAGCTATCAGAGGACCATTTGTCCTAGAGTCCAAGCGGGGTGGGGGCACAAATCCTGTCTTGTCATGGTGTGGCTAGGTGGCGCCTCAGCTTAGTGTAAGTGGAATTGCCTGTCGTGCATGGCGCACATAGGATCCATCCCGCGGGCAACACAGGATGAAGCAACCCCCCCTGGTGGCAGCATGAGGAAAGAAGCGCAGCCGTAGCCTCCAAGACTCAGACGCAGCAAGCAAATGGAGGGAGAGGCGCTGGGGGGTGGGGTCGGGCTAACATCTTCATGGCTAACATAAAATGTAGAGTAAGGGTGCCCATAAGTAGGACTGAAATGAGTATCCTGCGTGTTCTCTTGAGAACGTGTGAGATTCTTGCAGCCCCCGGTGAGATCTCGCGTATCTTGCTGAGACTTTCGAGGAGCTCGCGAGATTCACTCTGTAAATGTGCAAAATGGCTGCCACAGCCATTCTGCGCATCTGCGGCCCACAGTAGAAGCCATTTTGCGCATGTGCATAGCGGTTTTTGAGGGTTCTTGAGAATCTCGCAAGATTCTCGAAACCCTAAAAACTCTCTGTGCATGTTGAAAATGGCCACCAGGAACCACACGTGCATAGAATGGCTGCAGCAGCCATTTTGTGAGTGCGCAGAGCCGTTTTTTGGATGCACAAGTTTCACTCAAGAATGGGTTGAGAATCTGCCATTTCTTGACCTGTTCTCATTCTTGCAGATCTTGGTGAGAAGCCGATTCTCACCATGGTTTACAAGGATAGCAAGGGTGAGTTTCAGTACTATCCAAGTGGATAGTGGGTGGATAAGGAATGTCTCTGGAGAGAGGACACAGGCAAGGAGAGCACCTCCAGTGCAGCAGAAAAGGCTCTATATAAAGGGGAGTGTTCCTCTCCACCCCTGAGCCCAGTGGCTGAGGTGACGTAGAGCTGGAAGCCAGAGGGAGGAGTTGCGGTGCCCGTCTGGATCAAGTGGATTTGTGTGCATCATCAGTCTGGCCACTCTTGGTGTAGAGTCATCCATCGAGAGGTCAATCCTTTCATTCAAACTGTTGGAATTTTCAGGGCTGGCCTTAGGGTTTGCGGGGCCCAGGGTGAAGATAAAATGTGGGGCCCCCAACCTCTGCGGTACCCTGAAGGCAGTCATGTTTGGGGCCCCACTGAGAGGGAGTGGAGGCCCCCACAATCTGTCCTGGTGAAAATAGAGGCCACTGAGAGGCCCTCAGAAAGAGCGGGGCACGGGCGGCCGCCCCAGCTCACCCTGTGGTAAGTGCCGACCCTGGGAATTTCATCTCTGACTTCTGCGGGAGCACAATTTGCTCAATACAAGCGCTCTGTGCTTTTCCATGCTGATTGGAATTTGGCGGCTGCCTCAAGATCTGAAAGTTGACAAGCAATTAATAAGCATTAAAGGAGAGTTGCAACATCATAATCCTGTCTGCCATTCGCTGATTTCTAGTGGTTCCGCCCCTAACCAGCCCACTGCAAACAGTAAAGGGACAAAAAAACCAAGATCTAAACCAAAACTCATTTGTTTCCGTCTCTATTTTTGTAAATCTAATGCTCCACAAAACACAATACAGCCGCGCAGGCGCCAACAGCATCTAATGATCCCTTGTTAATTACTATTTTCCATTATTAGGAGAAATTTCATATTCATTTTAATGGCTTTTTGGAGTTTAGCCTTGGGATTTCAGTGAACTGGGGATTAGCCGTTTGAAATGGCCCATGGTAGTGATATAATTAGCATGGGAAAGAAAGGCCTAGAGAGAGGCTACAAGGCGATAAGAATATTAGAGCAGGCTGTACAGGTTTGCGACACCAGATTAATTTCTTTAATTTCCCACTGTCCCTGGTGGAACACGTTTTTTCACCCTCCAGGGTTTGGAGATGAGAATTTATGTAATATCTCTGGCTTGGTACTTCCTAGGGAGTTTGTAGCTTGGGTGTTGATTGGAATGGATTAAATTTATGGTTCGCAGACTTCTTAATTAGGGCCGAAACGAGAAGCATTTTAGTTTCTTGCGAGAAATACTGAGAATCTGAGAACTGGGACCAAGATCTTGATGAAATGTTGGTGTTGGCATGAATTCTTGGTATCTCTCGGGGGTAAAATAAAATTTAAAAAATCACTGCGCGTATGCCATTGGTTCCAGTGCAGCCCTGCACCATGTATTTTTCATAATGTCTTCTTTTAAAGGGGAGGTAGGGCCACCCTAAAATAGCAGCAGCATCGCCACCATTTTGGAAAATAGGTGCTGGTCTGCCCATATATGAAATGGCTGCCCCTTTTCGAAGATGGTGGAGATACTGCCAACACCATTCTGAACGAGAGCTACGCATGCCGCAGAACGGCTCAAACTGAAGACCCTCAGCGGCAGAGATCCACCTATCCAATAGGGAACCCAGTACGAACAAGCAAAGTGGGATAGTGGGGGGGGGAAAGAAATCTCAGTTTAATACTCCCATAATACAATCCAAAATCGAAAAAAATCTTCAGTAAAGTGCAAACCTTTTGAAAGGCAATCATCCCAAACTGAGAGAAATCTCCCAACACACTATTAATACAGATAGATATAGAGTAAAAGACACACAAAGGCAACCAAGCGCGTTTTGGGGATAAACCCCTTCCTCAGTGGATCAAAACCCTTGAGGCCTCATGTAAGAGGACATATTCAAAAGCAGCAAATGCAAGAAGGAAGAGGGACAAGCACCACCCAAAGCCTCTGTTGTGGCTCAGAGTCCTCTCTCACTCCAGGAATGCAGTCCTTTTACAAGTGCAAAGTGTTCACCATCTGAACACACACACTCATCCCAAGCACAGTGTGTGTGTGTTCAGGCTGTGTGTGTGTTGGGGAGGGTGTGTGTAAAAAAAAAAGTTCATTTTCATGTTTTCATTTTATTTATTTTTTCATTTATTTTTATTAATAATACAAATAATTTTTAAAAATCACTATGCTTGCACAAAACGACTCCTGAGCCATTCTGCGCACGTGCGACCCTTTCTCAAAATGGCAGTGGCAGTGTTGGAGCCATTTTGGAAAAGGGCAGCGTATGCAAAAAATGGCCACCATGCATGCACAGACCGGCTGCCCTTTTCCAAAACGGCATCGATGCTGCCAGTGCCGTTTTAGGAAAGGGCGTGCATGCGCAGAATGCCCTTGGTGATCATTTTCTGCTTGTGCAGTTTATTTTTACTTTTTATTTGGGTAATGAAAATGGATGCGTTTTCCTTTTGTTTTCAACCTTTTTCGTTACCCTGGCATGCCATTGTCATTGTTTAATTACTAAAATGAACTGGAATTTTGTTTTAATAATTAAACAAAATTAAAATTAATTGAGCACCCCAAGGTCGATTGTCAAAGACTCATGATATGGGCCTTCCCCTTCATTCCCCTATCTGTGCACACCCCTTAAGTACCCCAGTCTCTAAATCCCTTTCCAGCTGGGAAAGCGTAGACTACTTTCCAAGACTTGCCTGCTGATGAGAAAAGGTTTCCCATCTCTGGGCTTTTATAATGCATTTACTCTGTAGTGTATCCAGTAATAATAATTAAAGTTTATTGTACTGGCCTTGCGGCCTTGACAAAAAAACCCACATAACCAAGAGTAAACACATTAATATAGTGTATCCAGTATGGATACCCTAGGGATTGGGGACTGAGTCTTCTTTGGAGATTCTGGATGCATATAAAGGAGAAGACCTGAGATGACTGGAAAGTCAGTTCAGGTCACAACACTCTTGTAAGAAAAGGCTCGCTTACTGGTGTGGCCTCAGGTGTCCCCTAGGGATGGGCGAAAGCGGTTCGGAGTTCGGACCGAACTCGGTCTGTTCGGACGTCCGAACCGAACGTCCGAACCGAACTCTCGAACAACTGAACAGTTCGGTCGTGTTCGGACAAGTTCAGGTGAGTTTGGAGGCAGGAAAAACATCTTTCCAGGGCCGAAAATTAGGTTTCGTTTTCGTTTCAGTTTCGGTTTCGTTTCGGTTTCGCTATTTTTGAATGTTCGGCCAAGTTCGGCCAAACCGAACTCGGCTGAACCGAACCATCAAACCTGAACTCGGGTTTCGAACTGAATGACTGAACATTCGAACCGCGTTCTGTTCGCCCATCCCTAGTGTCCCCAAGGCTTCAAGGTCCCAGCTTCCTTTCTGGGATAAACAACACCTTTGGTAAATAAGGAAAATGAGGGAAAGATCTAGCTGCCGTGTAAAGTGCAGGAAGAAATGCCAACTATCCTGTGAGACTGCAGGAACGCAACTGAAATATTCAAAGTGGGTATCTGAACAAGAGGGAATGGGTATCTGCTCCTTAGGATTCAGTTCAAAGTGGTTGTGTTCGATGGATGGTATATTTGCACTGAATATTCATTTCACGTCTTGTCTGAACTACTTTGTCTCATAGGATAAAGAGTAATCTCATTGATTACCTCCCTTCCAACCATGATACTTGCCTTTATTTCTGAAAGTAGCATTTTTCCAAATCCCCGCCTCCTTCTGAAAGCATTAGTATCCTCACCACACTGACATTTTCTGAAGGCTGGGAGGGCATACTCATGGAAAGTAGAGTCAGTTCTGAAACATCAGAATATTTTTACTTACATCGCAGTTCCTTGCGGCAAAAGATTGATTTTGATTACATTTTTCTATTGGAGAAACTGAGCCAACATTTCTTGATTCAGCATTTCAGAAGCAAAAGGCTTTGTTACGTTATTTGAGAAGAAAGATTCAAAATATATTAGTGTCTGCTTGGGCGTTGCAGTCAGTAGCTTACCTGAGACCCCTGGGAATCTTAGTTCAGCAGAGCCAAGAAGCTGAGGAGCTGATAGGGGAAAACAGGGAAAGAACAACCAAGAACGGCAAGTCTCCTGAGTCACTTTGAAGTTTGGCTCCATGCCTGCTCTTCTCAACATGCAGTCTAAGACACTTAACTTTGGTTTCAGTGGGACCACTTGGGATATGTTCATACAGTGCTTTTTACAGAAAGGGTCAGGATGTTGAGCAGGTCTCTTAGATGGTATCATAAAACAGTAAATGAATACTAAATGGTGAACACAGGTGAACAGAAATAAAACGTGAATATCCAAGGTTGATTAGAGCAGAGATGACTACACACAAAAGTGGGTATACCTATCGAAATTTTCGGCACCCAAATTTACTTGAACATTTTGAGTACAAATTGGTACCCAAATGTGACCCTATTCAGGGATCCTATGTGACCAGGACCCTGGCATGTACTTATAGGAGTTGATTGAAACCCCTCGGTCCTGCCGTGGCTGTGTGGGGCCTCTCATTGGGCCCCCTCGTCGTGACGCACTGCTGAGCTCCCTACTTGGCAGCACACATATGCAATGGCCACGGGGTGACCGGGGCTGATTTGCACATCCACAAAATGGCCACCGCCTTTAACAAAAATGATAGCAATGTCATTTTGGCCACCGCCCTTTTGGTTAAGGGCAGTGGCCATTTTGCTCATGTATGCTGCCAAGCAGGGAGCTCAGCAGCGTGCCGTGGTGACCAGCGGAGCTTCAATCAACTCCTCCAAGTCTGCTAAGTATGCCAGGGCCCCAGGGGAAGGAGTGAGGGAGGGGTTCCGCAACTCCGGATCCACAACACTTGCGCAGACAGTGTGGATTGGTGTGGAATAATCTGTAATGGCCCAATTCGGGCTGTTACAAATTACTCCAAATGTGTATTGGACATCATGACTTGTTTCAGCTATAGAAAGGGAAGCCCCCCCCAAGGGGAATGTGGGATGTATGCTGAAGGCTGCAAGAAAAAGCACAACTGCTAAACTCCACAGTCCACTCTGAGCCAGGGGGGGATTCCAAAATGGTGAATTAGAAAGGGGACAATAGGGAGTGAGGCAACAAGAGGAGGGAGATGGGAGGCAAAGGCAGGGCGGCAGGAAGGAAAAGGAGTGTGTGTGGTGGGGAGAGCCCAAGCCAAGAGGAAATGTGTGTGTGTGTGTGTGTGTGTGTGGTGGGGGCATAGTCTGAAAGGTTTGAGAACTTCTGGGACAGCAGATTTCAGGGGCAAAGGTGTCTTACGCAGATGAACCCGAGTTGCAGAGCTTTATGCAGCTCCTAGCAGTGCTGAGGGCGGGCAGTTGGCCAAGCTTTCCAAGGTTCATTCGTCAGGCCAGCTCTGCATGCAGACACTGAATGATTCACAGCAGCTCCGGTCATTAGGTTAGTTCTGAAAAGATGAAGAGAAAAGAGAAACCTCGGTTGTAATGAACTCCGGAGAATGCTGGGTGCTTCCGGAATAATGCCAATTAGGAAGTGCATGGGGCGTTGTGCGCCCTCTGTGGCCCACACGGCAACATCATACCTTTATACAGACACACCAACATTTCACAATTCCATCGCTTTTACTGCAGTGTAAAGCTGCAAATCATCTGCTCCCAGGAGCAACAATGTGGGTGTTGGCAGACAGCAGAATGGATGGGAAAAGTAGCATTTTTTTCTTGAGGTGTCTCAGGTCATGTTCTGATGAACCAAAGTAAAGCAAAGTAATTACATCAATTAAATCCAATCAAAGTGTCTCTTCAGACAAGTTGCTACTCCGCAGGGCCACCCAGGAACTACAGAGACGAATGTCGGTCTAAAGGTGGAACGGCCAGATGCCCACTCCCGTGAGCCTCGGAGCACCCACTCACGGAGCACTGCCGGGAAATCCAGAGTGCTCCGTGTGGGCGAGACAAATAGCTCAGTGGCAACAGGCAGCCACGGAGCCCCCCGCCAATGGCAGTAGCCAGCCACACCAGCAGACAGGTTCCTTGCTCAGCTCATAGATACCCGAGACATGTCACATGCAAAGGCAAGCCCCACATGTTTCCCCCTCCCCCATGGTCCGNATTTTACATTTAATGTTAAAAGCCACCATGGCATTTGAGTTTTGTTATGTGTTGCTGACATCATGTAAAAACACATATGATAGGGGGGGGGGGGGGGGCGGGGAACAGCCTTTGCAAGTCACAAGAAGGGAGACCTGGGGAGCCCAGGTTCCCCAATGCTCATACCCGAGACATGTCACATGCAAAGGCAAGCCCCACATGTTTCCCCCTCCCCCATGGTCCGTGGCAGGGCGAGTACGTGGTGGCTGCCTCTGTGGACATGGTAGCCATGCCCATTTGAATTGCTCCCCAAACACTCCACCTGCATGGGTGCTCTGCATCAGTACAGAGCCAGGCCTTGAATCCTTGGCTGCTGGGGTGAGTGGCAGTTACATTGGCTAGACGATCAGCATTGATTAGTAGGGGTGGGACTCCGGAACCAATTTGGTTTGGGTTTTTTCGGTTTCAGTTCTCTGAGAATTTTGGTTCTCGTTTCGGTTTCAGTTCTCAGAGAATTTTGGTTCTCGTTTCAGTTTCAGTTCTCTGAGAATTTTGGTTCTCGTTTTGGTTTCAGTTTTGGGTTTTTTTGCATTGAATTTTTTTTTTTTTTTTTAAAGGGATGAAATAAGAATAATTTTTTTTCTTGTGAAAATATTGCAAGAATAGAGAATGAGCACCAAGATCTCAGTGCAATCTTGATAACAGATCAAGATCTCTGTAGAGAATTTTTTCTCTAAATACTGTTTACTGCAATTTACCATTTACGATATACCGGTTACTGCAATTTACTGTTTACCATATACCGGTTACTGCAATTTACCATTTACTGCATACTGATTTACTGTGTACCGCTTACCGTGTACTGCTTACCGTGTACTGCTTACCGTGTACTACATTCATCCCAGTAATGCGCATGCACAAAATGACATTTTGCATTTTGCTCATGTGCATTACCTGGACAAAGGACACAATAAGCGGTACATGGTAAATCGGTATATGGTAAATGTAAATTGTGGTAAATGATATATGGTAAATGGTAAATTGCAGTAACCAGTATACAGTAAACGGTAAATAGTATTTTGAGAAATTTCTCAACTGAAAAATGTCGAGAATCAGTATTTTTCTAGAATATCATTTCTTGACTAAAATGAGTCAAGAACCGTGATTCTCAACAGTAACTGAGAAAAACCCGAGAACAAGTTTCAGTCCTAGTTCTTTTGCGCTGACAAAACCTCACAAAAAATTTCAATGCAAAATACCCCAAAACAACTGAACTTGAAATGAGAACCAACCAAAATTCTAGACATAACCGAAACATCCACTTTCAGGTCATTTTGGTTCTATCTGAAACCAAAATTCCCTTCCCTAATGCTTAGTGCAATTACATGCAAATAAGGACAATCAGGAAAAATAGGAGGCATCATCTTATGAGGTAGAACACTGGAGCTGGGCTTTGTAGATGGTGAGTCAAATAACTCCCCAGTTCTGCTAGAAGCTCCCTACAAGATCTTGGTCAAGGTATTTTACCTTGCTGTGCCATACCCCTCATCTGGAACATGGGGAGAATAACTCTTCCTGCCTCTGGGGGGCGGTCCCATGCCCCGCGCACGCTGTGTGCATCCTGCGCGTGCACGTTTGTGCAAACTTCATGCATCTCCACAGGGACTGCATTTTGCCATGCAGATCCCATCCCGTGTGGGACCTGTGCGGATCCCGCTTGGGACTGCAGTCTCTGTTAACTGTAAGCTCTTTGGGGAAGAGAATGTCTTTTTCTATGTGGAAGTGTGACAGCCACCATCTTGGAAAGTCACAGCAGGGTTTGAGTTATGAACCTCTAGAGATAAAGGCATTAGTTTCTCCAGTTTGAGCCAAGAAATCCAGGCCATTGACAGATTAATGGGTTTGTGCAAGTACCCACTCTAAAATCATGTTGTGTGGATGTGCCTTGAGACTGTGATTTGTTCTCCTTTCAAATCAGCATCCTCTAAACCCAGAAGCCAAATCACTGCCACCCAGATTGCCATTTGGGTTGTTGGTCTCACAGATGCAGTTCACTCCAGGAGATCTGATTCCAGAAATAATGCCATAGCGACTCTCTAATTGCCAATCGTTTTTGTAGTATGCCGGGTATAAATGATGTTGAAGATGTCATCGGTGATTGATATATTTGCTAATTGCTCCTTTCTCTTGAGCTGGTAGCTGGAGCATTTGATCTCTTGTATTATTTTAATGTTGTTTTATGAGTGACATCATTGTGGCAGGGCCTCTTTCATCTTCATTAGCTAGTCCCTGGAGAGGAGTAGCAGGAAGGAATGACCATGGAGAGCAGATCACTAATCGGCAGCAGACTCTGAGGACCTGCCAAAGGGAGCATCTGGTTCAAGCTGCGAAGAGGGAAATATCACGGAAAGAACTAACAAAACCTAGGATGCATTTACACAACACCCTTGCGAAGTTACCCCATGTTTATCCCATCGTCCAGTAGCAAAAATTGGGATGAAACAGGTACTAAATTTAGGCCCTTTTTAAATGGGCCACGGCTGGGGGATGGGTGTGTGCATCGGCGTGTGAGCAGTGCAGGGGGGTGGTGTACATGGGCACACACCAATTCCCTCCGCATCCCCACTCATGGAGCTGTCACCGTTTCGGCCAATTGCTCTGTGAGTGGGCGATGGGTGGAGGTGGGTGAGCGTGCGTGTTTCGCGGGACTGTGCACACACGCCCAGGCCTGGCCCCAGGCATGTGCCACATGTGCAGCTGCACATGGTCCTCACAGCCAGCTGAGGCCCCGCGCTTGCCTGGCTGGGCAGCAGCCTGCAGCCAGCTTCTCCCCCAATAAGTTCTTCTGCTTCCCCTCCCTGGCTCTGGTTCCCATCCCTCACCTGCCTCTGCCTGTTCGTAGCGCTGCAGCAGCAGCTGGACACCACACCGATTGGACTGGGAGATAAAGCTGTTTGTTTACAAACAACTCCTCCCCATGTGCGTGATCAGAAAGTTGTTACCTTCTAAAGAAGGTTCTTCGAGACGGCTCCCAACATTCTCACAACTGGGTTGTGCACGGTCACGCTATTCAAATAATAGACCACGTGATGGTCTCGAGCTCCTCTAGTATAAAAATCACTCTCCCCCCTTAGAATAACAGTTCCTTCCAACCCCTTCTAGGAATATAAGAAAAAAATTCCATGCGAGACTGGAAGGGTGGGTGTTGTGAGAATGTTCAAAGCCATCTCAAAGAACCTTGTTTACAAGGCAGAAACCTTCTGTTCTTCTTCGAGTGGTTCCTCACAGTCTGTTTTTACACGGCTCTGTCCAGTGGGGCGGTCAGTGGACGTGCCAGTATGTGGGCGGGGCCACAGTCACACATGCATCCCCACTCACCCCCCACTCATCCCTACCCACGGAGTAACTGCCATTTTCTCTGGTTGCTCCATGTGTGGGGGTGAGTGGGGATGTGAGTTAGGTGGGCGTGCACACACATGCACCCCCACTCACCGTGGGTGCGTGCGCCGCGTCATTCACATGGGGTTCCCCCACCCATGCACACACAGAAATCTACGTGTTCATGGCTGTGAGATGTCCATGTAAAAAGGGTCACATTCTCCAAACTGTCTTACTTATATTACCTTAGGTAGGAATTTAGGATGTAAAGCAATATCTATTCTAACTAGGAAAATCTGCAAATATGGCTCTGAGATTATTATGGCTGCTATTTCACTAACTCTTCTTCTTAATGAAGTTATTGCTAACAGAAATATGAGTTCATTTGCACCCCTGCTCTCCATATAAGCAAGTCACACTGCCCTGGGAGCACAAGTGAAATGGTTATGGGTGGGGGGCAGCATGACTTGTTTATATGGGGGGCGCAAATGAACTGGTTATAGGGTGGGGGCAGCGTGAATTGATTATGGAGGCACAACTGAACTGATTATATATATGTTTCTTTTCATGGCATAATGCACTTAATAGGCTGGCTGTATTTTGGGTATCTTGTGTGTTAGATAACAGCACCTCTGGACCGGTCGCACTGCATGCGTGTACAAGGCACAGGCGGCACCAAGAAGCAACCGGTCCTGGAGACCAGGCCGGCTAAGCTCACCCCCTCCCCCAGTAAGGCAGCGACACAGTCAGTCTCTCTGTGCCTGCCTCACTGCCCACCCGGCTGCTCCTGCATTGGAACAACTCCTGGGGAGTGGTCATAGATGCTCGACTAGGGAGGTGGGGGAAGCATTGGGAGGCCATGCTTGTCTATGGCCGCTCAGCTGAGTGCCAGGTAAGGCAGCCAAGGGGTGCCAAACAGGGGTGGGGTGGGGGGGAAGCATGCGGCAGCCATGCTTCTTCATGGCTGCTTGGAGGGGTGGAGAATGGGAATCCTTGCTGTCCAGAGGGAGTACATTTTATGTAAATACACACATTTGCATAAGTAGGTGGGGCCTAATTATGCAAATTAGGCCCCGCACCAAGACTTTGCACATGGCCTCCCAAACCCTAGGGCCAGCCTTGCACATGCCCACCCACCCACCCACTTTGGCAGTAGCATGGGCAGCACCCGCTCATGCCCACGCAGCGGACCTGCATGGATATGAGTGGGTGCATCCCCTGTAAAAAGGGCCTTGGTACTCACAGGTAATACCCACAGTTTTGAGTACTGTACTGGGTACCCAACGGGTTGGCTGAGTACCGACTGGTTACCTGGATATTTTTACCGGTTACTGTTACTGATGTTCTGATTTTCTGATTACCGGTTGGTATATCGAGTTGGGAAACCACAAAAATTGGGATGGAATTAATTTTTTAAAAAAAAAACAACAGGATGGAAAGTTGACTTTCCTGGACCAGAAGTTGATTTTCTGGGATGGAAAACCAATCAATAGGTGTTGGAAGTTGGTAAATCAACAAAAAAAGGCCCTTTACACAGGGCTCGGGACAGGGGGATTGGTGTGCGCCGTGGTCCGTGTGCGGTGGGTGGGTGGAGGGTGTAGACAGGCGCACACCCATCTACACCCACCTCCACCCATCAACATGCACGGAGCAACTGGAGTTTTTGCTGTGTGAGGGGACGGGTGGAGGTGGACGTGCATGCGTGTGCTCGGGAGTGCATACACACGCATGCACCCCACCCACGCACTGTGGGATTGACATGGTCAGCACCCACACATGAACACCCAGATTTCTGGTACCTGATGTACCAGGTTTCTGGGTGTTCACGCATAGGGGCTGCCCTTGTAAAAAGGGTCAAAGTAAAAAAAATCGGTACCGGAAGTCGACATTCCAAGATTGGAAGTTGACATTCCAGGGCATCAGGGTAGGAATTGGCTACTGATTGGTACCCAATGTTGTCAGGTCGATTCAGGTACTGGAAATTTGACAGGTATACCAGTTCTGAGGGTACCCTCTTTCAGCTTATAACAGCTGCTGATTCCCCTGCGTTTCACTGTCCCCTCCCCTTTCTTGCTTACATGAGGTAGTCTCCACAATGCAAAGAGTGGGGAGAAATGGGATATCCCTGCATGCAGTGTTCCAGGTGGAGCATGGAATGGTATCCAGGCTCAGACTCTCTAGCCACACCTCTATGGTGGTCACTGGGAGGTGGTAAGTGAGAAACAGGAAATGATGTTTCAGGAACTGAAGCTTGCTCTGAGAAAATCCATTCGCACAACCACCATTGCTGCATATATGGGATTTTCAAGGAGCAAAGGGCGTGGTAAAGATTTCACACAATATTCAGAACACGTGCAACACAATGCATGACAGGTGCTGTAGTTCTGCCTCATACCTTGATGGACAATTTCTTCCATAATGCATACATCCTAACAGTCCTTAATCAGGAGGGACAGTTCCACTTTGGGAGGATGGGATTTGAACCCTGGTTTTCTGGGTCAAAGCTAACACTTTTGACCTTACCCACTTGGCTGTGCAGGCAGCCTTCTTGAGAGAACAATGGGGAGATGATGGAATGACAAGAATAATCAGTAGTAGAGCTTCAGTCCCTCTTTAAACACTTGGGGCCCAATCCTAAATGTACTTGCTCAGGAGTAAGTCCCATTGATTACAATGAGCCTTACACATGAGCAACTGTGTTTTGGATTGTGGCCTTGGAATGTTGAGAGACGCATGCATTTGTGTTCCTGGGTGGAGCTTATTCCCTGAGGGTAGAGCTTATTGGCTGAAGCCGTGGAACGTACCCCTCTTTGGCTACTCAGAATGTCAGGATGTATGAATTAACGCATTACAGTGGAATCCTGAGTTGATGACTACCATATGTCCTGTAAATAAGTGGACTGCAGAGAAGTGTGACAAAGGTCAAACGTGTTTGTTTGTCTGAATTTTTTTTTTTTTTTTAAGCTTTCAATTTTAAAAAAGATTGTGGGCACAATCCTCCTGCCCGCGTATGCCACCTGCAGGTGCAACCAGGGCCGATGCGACCCGCTGAGCCTACACACTCGGCAGCATGGGGGATGGACCACGAGCCATGCCTTCTCCATCTCCTGGGCCACGGTATGTGTGGGCTCGGGGGACTGCGTTGGTCCGGGTTGCGCCTTTGCTCTGTGTGGCTGTGCTGCACACGCAGTGTGCCCGCATGCCTGCAACATGCACGTTCTGGTCGTATGCTGCACATAGGGGGCAGTGTACGCGGGCTGTAGGATTGTGCCCCATCTCATTTTCTGACAAGTAAGGTACTACAGCGCGTTGTACCATACTGCTCTAGAACCTCCTGCTCTAGGCTCTAGAGCAGGAGTGGCTAGATCCACCTGATCCAGGCATTCACTTCAGAACCCCTCCCATTGGTTCCAGAGTAAAAGGGTTCTAAGACCCCTTCCACTGGCTGCCAGCTCTAGGGTACCCTGGAACCGGCCTCAGGTGTGGAGCGGAGCACTTCTCTCAGAGACCCATCCCCACTGCACAGGAGGAACTCTTTTAGCTCCTCTCCTCCCTGGAAATTCTCCCTGGGGTGCCAGTCCCACTCTCCTTCCACCCAGAAGTGATCAGCAAGGATTTTGTGCCTCTTCCCATACTGTGATCTACTGGAGACTAGCTTGTGATCCACCAGTGGATCCATTATTTATTTCTTAGTCACCCCTTGTCTATAGAGATCTCTCAGATGATGTTCAGATAACAGATCAGTACTAGAACTGAAATGGTTAGTGAATATAGTACCTGCAGGTAATACCCGCATTTTGGGGTACCATGTCAGGTACCTGACGGGCTACCCAAGTACCGATCGGGTACCTGAATACCCCCCAAATTGATCATTTCCATTACCAATTTACCGATTACTGATTGGTAAATCGGGGGAAATCTCAAAAAGACAGAAACTAAAAAAATCGGGACCAGACGTTGATATTCCAGTACTGGAAGTTGGGTACCTGAATCGAACAGGAAATTGGTGCCAATTTTTACTTGAAATGTTCAGGTCGATTTGGGCACCAGAAATTCAACGAGGACACCTGTTTTTGTGGGTCCTCATTTAATCTCTACTCCATACAGAAAACCAGCCTCCTCTACAAAGTTAAGCTGGAAGGCTCGGCGAGAGCAAAGCGGAGGTGAGAAATGTTCCGGTCTCCTGGTGGACTGAAGTGCAACTGGCTCATTAGCAAGAAGTGCACTTAGCTAATTTGTTAATTTCTGCCATTGCCATGTCAGGAGAACTGCAAGTTTCTAACACTGCCTATAGGGAAAAAAAAGAAAAGAAAAGAAAAAGAAGAGATAATTAAAATGCCAAAGTGTGCAAAGACTAATGGAGTGCTGTAATTTGTTGTGTTATCTTTTTTTTCCCCCTCCTCCTTTAAGCTGCTAGAAGGCATTTCATTGTTTCCAGAATAACTGGATCTGGCACAAATACACAAGAGGGTGGGAAGAGAGAGAGGAGAAAGCCAGTTCAATAGCAATAAATTAAAATGTTATTTCCTAGAGCTTGTTGGCTCAAGGGCCAGCCAGCGTCTAGGTGTGGGTCTTGGGGAGATGAGACCATAAAATGGAGGTACTCATACTGTGGGTCAGGACTTCAAGTGGGGTCATGTCAACTGAAGATGGGGTCGCTCACAACCCCAACTGGTATTTGAACATTGGTGACCGGTGCCAAACGTTGGTGGGTTTGGATAAGTAAGAGGGGGGCACAATATCACCCCCGTAGTTCGTCCCCTATCAACACACACATATCAAATACAGTGGTGGCTTGTCCATTGGCATTACTGGGTCTTTGCCCCACTAGAAAACCATGCTCCATGGATGAGCTGCTGGCATCAGGAGACACTAGGGCTCAAACCCCCAAAGTTCTAATTTCAGTGAAACTGGGCGTTTCAATCTTTCTGATCAGAATTCCAATTGGATGATCAAAATGAATTTTGGCCATTTGCACATGCGTAAAATGACTGCGGCCGTTCTGCGTATAAACAAAATGGCCACCGCTCAACACTTAAGCAACCGCTACCGTTTTTATGTAGGGGAGTGGCCATTCTGCACATGTGCAAAATGCCCACTGACATACTGCTTCAGTATAGGACATTGGCCATTCTACCCAGGGGCAAATCATTTGGCTGGACTTCCAACAGCCATTCCGATTTCACTTTCTCATGAAATTGGAATGGCTATTTTGAACCAGTCCTAGGAGATCCTGTTCTTGTTGCATCCTGATACCTTGGGGTGAGCTTGATCTGGTGGGACCAGGGACATAGTTAAACTGGAATGAGCCTTGGTGTAGGGGTATACCGAAAGCACACCATTTGTTTTCCTTTTTTCCTTTTTTTATTTTTGTTTCACAAAAACAATTTGTTTTGGGGGGCTTTAGTAGAAAATCCTTTTGTTTTCATCCCCTGTCTCATTTAAAAAATAATTTAAAATAAATAAATAAATAAATAAATAAATCACTGCACATGTGCAAAATGGCAGCCAGACCGTTGTGCGCATTCATACCCCTTTTTCAAAACGGCACTGGCAGCATCGCCGCCATTTTGGAAAAGGGCAGATGGCCATTGTGCATGTGCAGACAGACTGTCCTTTTCCAAAATGGTAGCGATGCTGGTAACACCATTTTGGAACAGGGTGTGCATGGTCCAGCAGCCACTTGTTGCATGCGCAGTGATTTATTTTTACTAAAATGGCCACCGAGGCTGTTTTGTGCACGTGTACCTTCTTCCAACATGGTGCTGGCGCATCACCTGTTTTCACAACATCTGTTATGAAATCATCGGTTTTCATAACATTGGTTGCTAAAGCAAATGGGACTCCATTTGTTTTAGTAACTAAAAGAAACAAAAACAGATTGAGTGCACACCACTACCCCAGTACAGAAGATGGAATGGGCCCCTCACTCGGTCCTCCCTCCCAGCAGCAGGAAATGCAGCAGCTCCATGGAGAATAGGGTCCCCAGGCTTCTGAGCCCTGTCGCCAGTACAAGTTGTATTAAAAGATCCTTGACGTCCCCTTCCAACCTTCCATTTCTGTGACTCAAACCAACTAGGCTGGCTGCTTAACTTGGAAAGGAGCTCTTGAGCCCAGGCTTAATGTATAGAGTTCAGAGAACGTCTACGAATGGATCAGCCATCTCTTCTTCCACCAACAGCTTGAACAAGTGCAGAATGGAGCTGGGGCTAGCCCTTGTAGCTCCCAGAAAGCTCCACACCTTGCCATTTAGATCCCCTCTGAAACGTCAGTAGTTCATTCAGTCACGTCAGCAAGACCAAGACAAAAGACTCCAAAGCGAATTGTAACGGTGTGGATGCAAAGAGGCAGAACATCCACTAAAGCTGCCAGCTAGCTGCCACACCCATGATAGAGAGCAGCTGTGGAGGCAACTCTGCAGCTAGCTAATTAGCCTCTAGCTACAAGCCCTCAGGAGTAGAGGGCTGAGGAGAGGCTTGGCTAAGCCCCAGCCAATCCCAGGTAGGGGAGGAGCTTATAAACAGGCAGCATGCCGCTTGAGGAGGAAGGCTGCTGAACCTGGCCAGTCTAAAACCAGCTGTGCTGCTGCAGGAGACAAGCCTCCAAAAACCCCTGGACCGGCAAGCCCACGCCCTGGGTCTACACAGACGTGGTGGGAGCCTAAGGTGGAACTTTTCTTTGTTAAAATGGCCCCTGGGACCTTGTTTGTTTATCAGGCTTGGAAAGAAGCCAAGGACTGCCTTTGAGAATAAAGCCAAGAAGCACCCAGAGCTTGGGGCCTGTTTCAGAGACTTTGCTTTGTCTACAGGCTTGTACTAAAGAAATAGTGTTTATTCCAGATGGGGACAAATTTTGCGAGAAGCCCTGCTACCTGGTGGAATGGGCCCAGCTATTAAGGGGAGAAGTGGAGACTGGGAGGGCGTTAAAGCTCTCGTCTGGGGTGTTAGACCCCGAGACAAACAAATTGATACAGAGCGCTTTTTTGGCTTACAGCCAAGGGCTCATTGAAAGTGCTGCTGCTTGGCATTACTATTGCTCTACCCCAGTGGGGTGATGATTTTGTGCCCTGCAAGGGCTAAAGAAGGACTGATTTTGTGTGAATGGGGAACTGATTCCCTAAGTGGCCGTCCCGAGTTGGAGAGCCAGCCCATCCACACTGATGTTTCAAACATGTTGCAACATTCGAAAACATCAAGAAAATCGGGAGAGGAGGGACATAGGTCCTGTGGCCCAAGGTGGGGCCACAAAGCTTGTCCTGTTGTGGTGCAGCCAGGAGACTGAGCTGGGTGGAAACAGAAGTACATGGGACCCGTGAGCAGCATAGGGCAGAGCAAGCACCAGTGGCAATGGTGGCAGAAGGCAGGCAGCCCAGCCTCCGGGACTCAAATGCAACAAGCAGAGTGAGGGAGAGGTATTTGGCGGGAGGAAGTTGGGAGGGGGTGGGACAGGGGAGAAGATGGTGATGGGGGGCAAGTCCATTTCGTCCACCTTGGCCCATTCCAACCTAGAGGCAGGAGCTCTGCAAATCAGCGTAACCTAGTAGTTTCATCTAGGAGACTTTGGCTCAAATCCCATCTTAGCTCTGAAATAACTGAGTGGTCTTGAGAGAGAGTCACTATGGGTGAAAACGGATGCAACGTGGGCATGCTATGGCCCACTGTAGCCTACCATGGCCCACCTGGGCCAAAGACTAGCTATCACATGAGTTTCCGAACCACCAGATGTGGGCCCGCTGCTGCCCTGGCCCGGGTAGGTGGCTGGCCCAGATGTGATCTCCCGGAAGATCGCAGGCTCGTTGGGTTGGGACACAGTGGGCCTGCACATCTGTTCCCGATGACATCCCACACCAGGGATTGGGGACTGCCATGGCTAGTGATTGGCCACCATAGCTGCCCATCATGGTGGGGAGTGGGACGCTGGACGGTGCACCGGGGCAACCCACCTATACGCTTCTTCTTTTCCCCCGCCAGAGGTGGGACGAGGGAGGGCTTGCTGCCAGCCGGCTCAGTTGGGTGCACGTCCGTTTAGTGCCTCGACCTGACCCAGCCAGGGCCGCCCCCCCATCCCGAGGCCGTGCGTCTGTTTTCGCCTTATCTCTCAACCTGAGTTCCCCATCTGTAAAATGGAGATAATGAGGACCTACCTCACATGGTGAACTAGATAAGGATTATAAGACACTTTGAACACTGAAAGTGCTATAGAAATGATAAATAATAAAAGTGTATCCACTCCAATGAAACTCACCTGGCCCCGGGTCTGATGGCTTTTCGTCGAGACTGTAAGACCTGGCTGTTTGCCCAGGCCTTCGGAGGGGAGAGGAGGATAGTTTGGGGGGATTTGGGGGAGGGGTTTACAGTAAATATTGGGGGGGATTATTCTTTTGAAACTATTTTTATTCTATGATGTTTTATGAGCTTTATTGCTATTTTATTTGTTGTGAGCCGCCCCGGGATGCCCGTGGACATGAGAGGGCGGACAATAAATGTAAATAAATAAATATAAAAATAAAATAAATAAATAAATGTCAGTTGTGTGCTTTGATGCGTGCCTTGAATTTGCCTTTTTTTTTGGTAACCACACCAAGATAGACTATAAAACCTGCGTACTTTGTGCAAATGAGTAAGTCAAAAATATTTGGTAAAACTGAGCTCCTGCTGCACCTTGAGGGGGTGCTACTGAGAGAAAGAGCCAATGTGTTTGCATCTCATTTGTCTAAATAAGTTCCCCGTTCCAGATTTTACTTGCCAACGACTGTCCGGGAATGTATTAGGTTTCTCCTGGAAGCTATCAAGGTCTGCTATCTACAAAAGCACCAGAATGCTTACTTGTGGTATTAGTGTCCATCTGGCAGAGGGAATTAAAGCTTTTGCTTGTGTTTGTGTTTGGATAAAAAGAAAGGGACGGGGGGCGGGGGAGAGAGATAGATTTGCAAGTACAAATACATTGTAAGCACAGGTTGAAGAGCTGTGAAGTGAAACATAATTATTTCTTGTTCCAAGCACATTTGCCAAATGTCTTTTTTTAGGGTCCCACTGTCAGGATGATGTAAATAAAGGTCCAAAATTACTTACATTGGGTCAAAAATCTTTGCTGGTGTAAAACAACACCGTGGCATGGATTTCAAGACAGCATCTATCCTGATTTACAGGAGGGAGGAACAAGTAAATGTGATTAGGGCAGTTTGCACCAGCTGAGGTCTTGACTCGAATGTTTAAAAGGCTTCTGTGATGGAGTGGGTTGGGGGCCAAGGTCTCTGCGGTTTGGAAAGGCGTTACACTCCTGGTGATAATGGGGTGTAGAGAAGGCACCCTTACTGTTTCTGCTTTCATTAACAAAAACTTTGTTTTTGTGGGGTTTCGCAAATGACCCTACCATTTTTGATGTTTTTGTTTTTGAATTAAAAATTAATTTAAAAAAAATAACTCTACAGGTGCAAACTAGCCACTGGGCCGTTCTGTGCATGCGCAGCCCTTTGCACTACCCTTACACTATACATGTTCCAGGGCTGCAGTGTTGCGCTATGGGTACCCTGTAATATGTATAGTGGGGAGGTGGGTGGGTAGTGGGTGGAGAGTGTCTTGTGTAAAAACACCCACTGATAACTACAAGTATTGGATTTGGTACCCATGGTCTAAACTCACATTTTTGAGCACCATTTCTGGTATCCAAATCAGTACCCAACTACCAACCGAGTACTCGAAAACCAAAATTTCTGTTACTTTTTCAGGTACACAAAATTACCCGAAAAATGAAATTCCCCAAATCTCGGACAATTTTGGTATACCAGTTGTCTGTATTTTGGCATACCGATTGTTGGTATTTTGGTATATTGGTTGTCAGTATTTTGGGCACCGGGTCGAAAACTGGATTGGGTACTAAAAAGAACCCGAAATATTCTGCTTGATTCAGGTACCGAAAACTGGATGGGTAGACCCGTTTTTGTGGGTACTCATTTCGGGTTCAGTCAGAACCCATAATAGCCAGAGGCGAGCCTGTCATCGCCCCACAGCCTGGACTCTGTGTGTCCCCTAATGCTTGTTTGGACAGTTGGCCTCTTGCAGATTGAACACACAGAGCGTTTTGATCATCGTTGTAACCAACTCAGCCGTTTGGTTTTTTTAAAAAATAAAAATCATTTTGCTTTCCAACAAGTATTTTAACGAATGCCAAAAAAATCAGCGTGTGATCAACACCGCTACTCACACCTTTCCAGGCCCCAGTGCATGTAGGAAAGCAAGTAAAAAGCTATCAGCCAGATGTAATGGAGAGTTTGGCATTGAGTTGCATGCTCTGGCTATGAACACCATCCTGCCATATGTCTACAATAGACTGCCTCTGTCCTTCACTATCTGTCCAGCATGGAGCAGCTCCAGGATAGTGTTGTAAACAACAGGTCTCACGCTTCCTTCATATACTCCCTGTGCAGCCCCATTGATTGCAATGGCATGCAATGGCCCCATTGATTGCAATGGGTTGGACGGCATGCATGGCATTCCAGTGTAGCGGTGTGCAGCAGGCACATCGTTTTTGGTTTTGGTTTCATTTTTGTTTACAAAAAACCCTTCGTTTTCAGGGGTTTTCGTAAAGGACTCTACCGTTTTCATTTATTTTATTTTTAATTTTTTAAAAATTTAATATATATTAAAAAATCACTGTGCTTGTGCAAAATAGCGACTGAGGTTGTTCTGCACATGCACAGCACTTTTTCCAAAATGGCGGGCATGCATGGAAAGGCCCTGGGAGCCATTTTGTGCATGCGCAGTGATTATTTAAATTATTTTTAATGAAATAAAATGAAAAAGGAAAATGAAAATGAATGAAATCTAATGAATGCCGTTTGCTTATTAATGTGCTTTCATTACCTTAGTTATGAAAAAATGGGGTCCCATTCGTTTTCGTAATTAATTCAAATGATAGGAATTGCATGTCGCTACAGAGTCTGTCTGTGGTACTTATATAGCTCCCATCGTAGTAGTATTGGAGAGGCTGCAGCGCCTGCTCTTCAATACATTCACCCTCACAACACACCAATGGGGCAGGGAAGCTCCTGGAAAAATATCAGAAAAAAATTCCTAACCATAAAAGCTGGGCAGCAATGGAATAAGTTGCCTAGTGAGGTCATAGGCTCTCTGTCATTGGAGGCTTTCAAAAAGCGGCTGGACAGCTGTCTGTCAGGGATGGTGTAGCTGTAGTCCTCCTGCATCCAAGCATGGGGTTGGACCAGATGACCTTCAAAGAGTCTCCCAACTCTGTGATGCTATGCTATCATTTCATTTTAGATACGCAGACTAGAGCTGAAATGGGTGCCCACAAAAATGGGCAAACCCATCGAAACTGTGGCACCCAACATGAGTGCATGTTGGGTGCATATATATCCATTGGGGGGAAGGGAATTGTGTTTTTGTTTGGTTGTTTTGGTATTTCTGTATTTTGGTTACATTATTTTTGGCAATGGCAGATAGACAAAAATGCTAATATTGCCAAAATAATGTTCCCAAAACACAGAGAAATGACTGTATACCCGAAACACCGCTAAGGAACCCCAAATACTCAAGATGTGTACCGGATGGAGCATAAAAGGATATTGCTCTGAATTTCTTCCTTCAAATGAAGAGTTAACAGCCATGTAGCTAAAACAGCATCGTGGCTGGCAAACTCTTTGTGACATCCCATGATCTGATGGGACGTTGCGGATTAACGAGGCAGATTTAGTGACAATGAAGTTGCGCTGCCAACCTATCCCAGGCCACCTGTGTGAAGTGCGAAGGCTCTCTGGAACTCCCAAAGAGAAGGTCGGATTTTTGAAAGCAGCCGGCTCCCTTTGAAGCATGCCCCCTTTGCACACCTGTCAAACGCTCTTAACATTTAATGATGCTTATTGCCATCATCGCCTAATTGAAGGCAACGGATAAATGGGCAGCTCGTGCTTTAGGGTTTTGCAGCTCTGGGAAAGCGCTTGTTACCATGGTAATGTTTTTTCTTTACCTTTTTTGGGGGGGCGGGGGGAGATGAGGTTGAACAGGAGGAGGCTAGCGGGCTGCCTGTGGCATTTATTAATTCCGAAATGGGCCACAGAGCAGTGATGCATCGGAGGAAAAATTAACTATTCAGGGCATCCCACGTTGGCACGTCTTCACTCAAGCAACTTGTTGGTACAAATCAATCTGGGAGCATAGGTGCGGCTAGTGCGTACAGGCAGTGGGCTTGCCTGAGCTAATCTAAAGGGTATGCCTTCTGGAAACATCCTTAAGGGTTTAGTTGACTGTCAATAGAGATGGAGACAATTTTCCAACCAGGCTTTAGATTTCTGTCGTAGTAGGGGTACAGTCTAGAGCAAGGGTGGGGAATCTTTCACCCAGGGGGTAAATTAGGCCCCCAGGATTATTTTATTTTTTGACTCCAGTTGCTCTGTCTGGCCGAGGGATGCAGTCCCCTTTCTCAATCAGTGAAAGAGTGGGCTTATGAAAAGGGAGTGGAGATAAAGGGTGGTTTTAGACACACATTTCTCCTGGATGTTTGCTGTGACACCCAGAACTTTCTGTGTGTCTAAATCACTCATCCAGATCTTAAACATCCGGACCGTTGAACTTCCGTGTGAAACTTCTCCCAGAACTTTTGTGTGGAAAAGGTTCTCCTCCTGGTAAACTGTTTTGCTCCAGGCAGCTGTGGTCGCTTGGTTTCCATGGCAACCCCTCACGTCTACAGCTGCGGCTACTTTAGGCTGCTTCAGGGCAGTGTTTGTGTGAAGAATGCATCCAGGACTTGCCTCGGGCCAGTGTGTGTGTGAAAAATGCATCTGGAACTTACTTGTTGACTTGTAAACCCAGAATGCATCCAGAACTTCAACATGTGTCTAAAAATGCCCAAAGGAGTACGCCCAAGGATAGAAGACGGATCCATGTGTCAGGACCTGAGTCTTGAGCCCTTGCCACTGCTTCTCTTGCCTCAGGGCCCAGCCACTTCCCTTAAGAGGCTTCCCTATCTGGCCACAACCACACCCTTCCTGTCTTCCCCTGCCCCTGCCATGCCTCTCAGCTTCCTAGCTGGCTGCTTGCCACGCATAAGGCAGGCTTGCAATCACAGGGAGCCGGCTTGATCATCTGATCTATTCCCGGTCTCCTTCCCATGTGACCCACTCTCTGTCCTAGCCATGCCTTTCTCTAACCCCTAGACGTCTGCCTTGAGCATTGGACCCCCTCCTCCTCTACCCTGAGCCTGCCCTTGAACTTGCCCATTCCCTGGACTCCCACCCTTAACCATGGCACAGATCCAAATCTGGAGCCTCCTCTATTTGGAAGGGCTAGCATTTTCAGTGCTCAAAGTGCTTTACAAACCTTATCTAGTTCACACGCGCAATCACCCCTTTAAAAGAGGATGGTTATGAAAAATACATGGTGCAATGGAGCCCTGAAACATGCATTTTTCATAAGTGTCCTCTTTTAAAGGGGAGGTCCAGCCACCCTACCTGCGAGGTATGTCATTCTCATTTTACAGAGGGGGAACTGAGGCTGAGGGATAGTGATTTGCACAAGGACCACTGTTGTCATGTTTGCAGTCGCTCACTAGGGGGAGCAGCAGCGGATGTTCCAGACAAGTTTGTCCTTCAGAATCTTCCGTAGAAAGAAGCTGTCAGGGCTTTGGCAGTCCTGGCTGTTGGTGGACTGTGTTCCCCAATAAAGAGACTGAGGGCGCTTATGCACATTACTATCTGTGCATGGTAAAGAATCCAGAAGGCAAAGCATGGGTGGGGTTTGTAACATGGGACACCCCCCCCCCCCCC
This sequence comes from Sphenodon punctatus, assembly GCA_003113815.1. NCBI lineage: Eukaryota > Metazoa > Chordata > Lepidosauria > Sphenodontia > Sphenodontidae > Sphenodon > Sphenodon punctatus. The sequence goes on along the minus strand of QEPC01012679.1, from coordinate 3,422,972 downwards.
CCCCCTCTCATGTATTTTTGCCGGCGATCCTGTGGACGATTGCAGAGCTGCATTTCCCTACTCTGCAACCCCCCACAGGATCGCTGGCAAAAATGCGTGAGAGGTCGGGGCGGTCCCATGTTACAAACCCTGTGCATGCTTTACCTCCTGGATTCTCTCCTGGAGACAAACCGTGCATGGAGAGTCATGTGGGAAAGCACCCTCAGTCTGAGCGGTACAATGTCTGCGATACTACAGCTACCTAGGGCTGAGAGGAGAGGCGGTGTTTCTCCTCCACAGGGAAATGCCGACCTTTCAGAAGTGCTTAGGAGTGGTTGTTGGTACTTCATCAGTCTCCGGTAATGCCGCACCTCCGCCATTGTAGATATCAGTGTCTGTGATTTCCCATCAACTTTATCACTTCCTGGCATTGGGGAGGTGGGTCATTTTCTGGCATTTTTTGTCATGTTCATCATTTTTTGTCCTTTTTGTCACTTTCTGGGACTTTCACAATGGTTTTATAGCACTTTTATGGCAATTTCCAGCACTATCCCAGCACTTAGCTGGCACTTTTCGTGTCTCCACCGCCCCTGGGGGGTGCGTTCAAGGCACACATGGGGCTTGGGATCAGCCTTGTAGCAGTGCTGTTCAACTTGTGAAAAATAATGACAAATGGCAAAAACAGCAGAAAAGCCGGTTAGTTTCCGTGGCACGGAAATGAAGGCAAATGATGTTTCCAACAGAGAGCGCATCTTCCACTATTTGTTGTTTCAGGCCTACAGCCACCTAGTAAGCTCATGGCTAAGACAGATTTTGAACCCTGGTCTCACAGGTCTACATCCAACATCTTACCCACTAGGCTACATTAATACTACAATGACACTGATTGTTTGAATACTTGAGGTTAGAAACATTGGACAGGTTTCTAAATACCAGTTTTATATCATATGAGAATATGATTAACCAACTGGAAGAGCCTGTGCTGGATCCAGGGAAGTTGGGTTTTGGTGGTGTAGGCCTTGGTTGACGGAAACCCAGTGACCCATTTGAAAAATGAAAATGTTGTTGTAATTCGTTTTTGATGTCCATTTCAACCAGAGGTGGGGAAACTTTTCTGTTCCAGGGGCCACTTTGACAAATATTTCAAGATCTGAGGCCCCATGGAAGATTGGGGACGGGGGTGATTAAGGTGTGTGTGCAGGAACAGCCACCCATTTCAGCTCTACATAGAAACACTGAAGGATTGCTCTCCTAAGTATTGTGTTTCTCCATAAGCACTGCATTACTAATCAGCTACTAAATTGATTAAGCTTAGTTCTGCGACATCACCATTGAAGGTGACCAATAAAACAGATACACAATCTTGGAAGAATGGAAAAAACAAACAAAAAACCCCCAAACAAAGTAGAGAACAGTTGATGAGGGCAAGGAGGCTGGAACACTTTCACAATCCTTTACTGGTGTTTCTTGTAACAAGACAGCAACACTGTTCAATTTCTGTTACCTTCTATTTCTTACAACAAGAGAGCAATGCTGTTCAATTTCCGTTACTTTCTACTATGTACATTTCAATGTGCATCCGATCAATCACACAGCATTTCCCGCTGCCCATCAATTTCCATTGATCTTATTTAAAACCTTCTTGCTTTCTCAAGTATGGAAAACCCATTGTAGCCAGTGGTTTCCAATTAAAGAAACTGGGGACAATGTACTTCCTCAAGCTCCATTAAGTTCCAATAGTTTTCTAAGTTCGATAGGCCAAATTCATTGCAAAAAGTGCCGGCTAAATAACAAGCAATTCAATAACAAACCATGTAAACCATTAAGCTCTGTTCAAAGCAGCATCGGCATTACAGAGCTCAGTGGGATTTTGTCTGAGTCAATGAGGCTCAAATAAACTCAATCAAATTAATAGAAATCAGCCTGGCCCATTAGAAGCAAATGAATGGCCTGTTCTTTAATCAATGACTGATTTCTCAAGGTTCGGTTCAGAAAGTTTCTCATCCCTTTCCCCAGGTTCTAGAAAAGAGACTTTTTGCAGGGCAATATTCTGAATAGTGTATACTATGGGTTGGGAACCTCAGGCCCATGGTCCAAATGTGGCCCTTGGCAAGATTTTATGTGACCTCTTTCCAGTCTATGGATCTGGCTCTTGGATTCAGTTCCTACCTCCAACCACTGAAAAACTGAGCTCAGGGTAAGGCAGCAGAGTTGAGGGCCTGCACATAATCATAGGGGGGATAGAACCATGGCACAAATCCATGATCTGGGCCTTCTTTTTCTTGAGCGCACCCCTGCCCCCAACTCGTATGTGGCTCTTGGATCTTGTACTAATTTTCAAAGTGGCCACTGGGACAAAAAAAGGTTCTTCACCCCTGGTGTAGACTGTGGGACTACTCAGAGCCCCATGTTTTGGGGGTACATTAGAGGTGCTCTGTATCCATGGAAACCATGAATAAATTTGCAAGCACAACATGAGTGTGAGACGCACTGGCGTATAATGTGGGGGCGGGGGGTTTCCCCACATATTGTATTTTTAAATTGTTTAAAAAAATGTATATTGTTTTACTGAGTGTTGTTTGCCGCCCCGGGCTGCCCTGTGGGCAGGCATGGTGGGATATAAATTTTAAATAAAAAATAAAATAATATGGGTCAACAAAGACGCAACCGCAGAGAGTCCCAACCAGTGGAAGGCCGGTGGCAACTCAGAAAAGGTTCCTCCAATACATATGACTCATGGATCAACCATAAATAAGAGCATACATGAAACATACAAGGCAGAGGTGCTGCCATGCATGGGACCTGGACCATAAAAGGGATGTTATGTTTAAATTATGGGTGGAGAACATCCGGTCCAGGAGCCAAAAGCAACCCATAGATAGTGGCATGTTCCAAGGTAGGAAAATGGTCAGGAATATTTAGATCCCCATGAAAAAAGTGAAACAGTAAGTCAGAATTGGTTGGTAAAACAGAAAAAGCGATTTAACAACAACAACAAAAAAAGTAAAATGGTAAGTTGGAATCGATCGGTAAACCAGAAACTAGCCAGTCAAATGAAAAATTGGTAACTCAGTAATGGTAAAGTGCCCTGTAGTTTGGCAATCAGGTGCCTGACTCAGTAATTGGGTACCGATGGCGTATCTAATCTGACAGGCTACTTGAAACTTCAGTTATTACTAGGGATCGATGAACGCGGTTCGGAAGTTCGGAGTTCGGACCAAACTCGGTCTGTTCAGTCGACCGAACCGAACATCCGAACCGAACTCTAATTTCAAACCGAACCGAATTTCCAAACTCCATTCTGTTTGCCCATCCCTAGTGGCAACACACACCAAAAAACCCTGGTTTTGAATGGCCGAACTTGGTTCGGAATTCGACCAAACTTGGTCTGTTCAGTCGACCGAACCGAACTTCTGAACTGAACTTGAATTTCAAACCGAACTGAATTTCCGAACTCAAATTTCAAACCGAACTGAACCGAACCGAATTTCCAAACTCCGTTCTCTTCGCCCATCCCTAGTTATTACCTGATTAATAACTGAATAACATGAGAATCCTCCTCAAAGCCTTCAGCTGGGGTAATCACAGGCAGAGTCGAGCAACCTAAATAACTAATTACTTCAATTCATGAATTCAATATAATTAATGGAGGAAAAAAATAGCAAGCTAGCTGCGTTGTCTCAAGTTCTCATCATCCTATTAAGTCCCTAATTGCTTCCAATTTGCAGCTTGCTATTATCCATAATTTGTGAAGCCATTGATATGAACAAGCTAAGGGATTACAATCCATCATCAAACCCAGATCTGAATGAAATAGGGCACCATGAAGCCACATATATATATTTATTTTTTATTTAAAGTTCTGCTAATCGCTGCCCAGGTCAGCGACTATCCTTTCTTTAATAAGGCGTTTCTCCTCCTGAATCATCTATAACACAGCACTTGAAATAATTAGCCAGGGCACTCCTGCTAAAAAGGAAACAATTCATTTTTAAGAAGAACTCAACCAGGGCTGTGGAGAAATTACATACTGCACTCTACATAAAACAGCTTAATTCCTGATTAAATATAGCAACACGTGTTTGATAAAACTCTTCATTCAATGCGTACAACGGCCTTGACACTTAGCGTGTGATGTAAAACTTAATCTGGAGCACTGGAGGGTAAACACCACAACTAGTCCTTAAATAAATATCAATAGAGAATATAGTATCTGTCAGTTTGGCCCCATTCAAAACGTACCTGGCAAAACCGATAGTCACGGCTATTTGAGCCCATCTTTGTTGGGTATCCATTTCTTGGATGTTTTTTTTTCATTTGTTCAGTAGCCAAAACAAAAGTTACCAAATTGAATATCTGTACAGCTGAATTAAGTGAACAGCTGAACAACAAACCAAATGCAATTATCTGTTTCGGCTAGGGGTATTATTCGGTTATTTGTAGAGCTAATTCAAAATACGAATATAATTCCCGTATAATTTTCCCTGGAAAATTCCATAAATATTTATTTCCCCCTCCCCTGCAACTCTTCAGGGGTTTTAAAAACTGAGGGAAGTGGCTGGTCTTTTTTTTTTTTTTTTTTAAAAAGCAATTATGATTTTTTTGCAATAACTTTCCTTTGTGAAGAAGTGTTTTAAATAACTTTGGTGGCGATTTGGGTGGGCCGTGGCTCAGGTGGTAGAACACATGATTCGCACATATGAGGCTGATTTCTCACCTGTGGCAGAAGCGGCAGCAGCGGGAGGGGCGAGGGAAGAAGCGACAGTACGGAGGAGCCGGCCGACGGGAAAAGAGCCGGTGCGAATGGGCATCTGCCGCGGCTTCTCTCGCACATGTCAGGGCAGGATTTTGTGCCCTGACACGCGCGAGAGAAGGTGCGGCAGATCCCCGTTTGCACCAGCTCTTTTCCCATTGGCCGGCTCCTCCACGCTGCTGTGTCTTCCCTCGCCCCTCCCGCTGCTGCCGCTGCTGCTGCAGGTGGGAACGCAACCTAAGGTCTCAAGTTCAATTCCCAGCATCTCCGATTCAGGCTCTCTGGTAGGACGCCTGGGTGAGGCCTCTGCTGGGGATCCTAGAGGTTCTCGGGTAGCAGGCCTGGGTGAGGCCTCTTTCAGAGACCCTGGATGGATTTGAAAGCCTGCTGTTGTGACCAATACTGGGTTAAGGTTGACCATTGTTTTGACTCAGTTAGGCAGCTCCTTATATCCTTAATTGTTGGCCAACTCTACTAGAAATGTAAAGAAAAGTCAAATTTACACATGAAGCAAATAACATTGAGCAGGGAAAATAGTAGCTGAATTGTCTTTAATCCATTAATTGTTACATGTGTTTTTATTGTCCTGATTGTTGACAAGGCTTGGTAGTTGTTGTGTACCCTCTCAAATACTAGTAGAACAGGAACACTCCATAAAACTAACTGACATCATCAAATTTAAAACAAATAAAACCTGGTATTTTTTCGGCTCAACACACAATTCAATTACATCCTACAGTACTGAAGAAACTTTCTGATGTACTCTCAGAACCGATGAGTATTTTCAAACATGATGGCTCAGTGAACTGCCATGTTTAAACATACCCCGGGGTGAGCTTCCCGGGTAGGGGTCTGCTCAGCTGCCGAAGAAACTTTCTGGGGGCTGGGGAGAGGGAAGGGGACATGCAGAGACTCCTACCCTGGACCATGGCAGGGCTTAACACGGGATGTGCATTGGCCAGGAGTCCAGCACTCATGCCGTGTTACTGTAGCCCTGCCATGGTCCGGGGTAACTTCTGCTCCTGCCCATGGTGAACATCTGTCGGCGTGGGAGCAGACGTGACACCCCCATCCATGGCCATGCTGGTGTAGGCGTGGCCACAGGTGGGGGTGTCACATCTGAAAATACCCACTGTCTATCATCTTTGAGAACTCTTGGAGAGCGGGTGAGATGCTGGAAGACTGGACAGGAGCAAATGTTTTTCCAATCTTCAAAAAGGGAAAAAAGGAACAGATTATAAAGCAGTCAATCTGTAAGTATTTAGAAAACAATGCAGTGATTACTAGAAGAAGCAAGCATGAATTTGTCAAGCCAGACTAATCTTATCTACTTTTTTGATCAAGTTACTAGTTTAGTGAATCATGGGAATGCCATGGACATAATATATCTTGATTTCAGCAAAACATTTGACAAAGTCCCCCATGATATCCTTGTTGACAAACTGGTAAAATGTGGGTTAGATTATGATACCTTTTAGGTGGATTTATAGCTGGTTAAAGAACCATACTCGGACTCCGTGCTTGTCGATGGCGCCTCATCAATCTGGAGGGAGGTGTTGAGCAGAGTGCCGCAGGGCTCTGTCCTGTTAAACATCTTTATAAATGACTTGGATGAGGGATTAGAGGGAATGCCTCTTAAATCTGCAGATGACACAAAGCTGGGAAGGATAGCTAACACCTTAGAAGACAGAAATAAAATTAAAATGATCTTGACAAGTTGGAAAACTGGGCTGAAACTAATCAAATGAAGTTCAACAGAGATAAATGTAAAGTTCAGGATTTAGATAAGTAAAATCAAGTACAAATACAGGATGGGGGATAGGGAGACCTGGCTGGGTAGAAATGCATGTAAAAAGTATCTGGGGATTGTAGTTGATCATAAACTGAACATGAGCCAGCAGTGTGATCATGATGCTGCTGCTAAAAGGGCTAATGCAATTTTAGGCTGCATTAACAGAAGCATGGTTTCCAAGTCATGAGAAGTAATAGTTCCACTCTATTCTGCGCTGGTCAGACCTCATCTGGAGTCCTGTGTCCAGTTCTGGGCACCACACTTTAAGAAGGGCATTGACAAACTGGAACGGGTTCAGAGGAGGGTAACAAAAATGCTCAGGGGTCTGGAAGCCAAGTACTATGAGGAAAGGTTGAAGGAGCTGGATATGTTTAGCCTGGAAAAGAGAAGACTAAGGGGACACATGATAGCCGTCTTCCAAGACCTGAAGGGCTGTCACAGAGCGACTTGTTCTCACTTGCCCCTGAAGACAACACTAAAAATCATGGGCTCAAATGACAAGAAAGCAGATTTCAGTTAAACATTAGGAAGAACTTCCTAATGGTAAGAACTGTTGAACAGTAGAACAAATTACGTAGGGAGATGGTGGGCTCTCCTTCACGGGAGGTTTTCAAACAGAGGCTGGACGGCCATCTGTCGGGGATGCTGTCGCTGCGGATCTCCTGCGCCGAGCAGGGGGCTGGACTAGATGACCTTTTGATGGACCTTTCAACTCTATGATTCTACGAATTAACTTGTGGAATTTGTTGGCAAAGGATGTGGTCAAGACTCAAGGCCAGTAGCACAGCTGGCTTTAAAAAAGGATTGGATAATTTCTTAAAGGATATATCTGTTAATTAGGGATGTGCATCTGTAACATTTTCTATTAGTTACGAAAACAAATGGAGGCCCATTTGTGTTCGGAACTGTTACGAAACCTGATGAATAACCGAAATGATTGTCATTTGTTTTCATCCATTTATGTTTAAAAAATAAAAAGTACAAGTTTAAAAAAAACACCTCTGTTTGTGAAAAAAGGGCCATCGGGGCTCTTCTGTGTATGTGCGCCCTCTTCCAAAATGGCGCCAGCAGTGTTGATGTAATTTTGGGAAAGGGCGGCCAGTCTGCGCCTTGGCAGATGTGTATGAAAGTATCCATTCCATTTTTTAACTTATGCTAGGCTGGCATAGCCAATGCATAGGTCTGGCAAGAGGGCCTTGAATTTCTTCTGGTTTTAAATTAGGGATGCCCAGGGTTACTAGTCAGTGTCTCAAAACTTCAGTGAGTCTCCTGGCACCGCTGTTTCCAACGTCGCCCAACTTACTTCTGGTCCAGCAAGGAGTGTCTAAATCCCCCCTGAGGGAGTTTCTCCAAACCTGATTTTTGTTTAAGCTGTGGGAGAAAGCTCTCCCATCTAAAAATGCCCTTAGTTAAGTGTCCCTTTCAGTTCTACTCCCAGTGGTTACACTGTTGTAATTCCACTGAAGTCCAAGGAGCGACCGAGATTCATTTCAGAGCAGGAAATTGAATCTGGAAGCTGAGCAACTTGCCTGGAATTTTTCAAGCAACATTTCTAGCACCTTTGGGCAAGGAGGGAATCAAACCTGCAGAGCTGGATGATGGATTTCAACAAAACCTCACCACATTTTCCCGAAGCGATGATTGTTGCAGGGCTGTTCTTCAGGATGGAATTTCACACATCCCTGACTTCCGTCGTATCTCAATCATGCCTCTGCTGACAAAGAATCTGGCACATCTGCTCCTGCAGAAGAATCTCCCAAGACCAGCTTATTTACTTAGGCGTTTCTTTTACCACCTTGAGGCATAAGCGGACACAGACAGGCTCATCAGCTGTGATAAATTCCTCCATTAGAATTCAGCTCTCCATGCATCTCTCTGAGCCAGTGTTGCCTGCCTCGAGGCCACTGGAGAACGCAAGGCAACTCTCTATTACATTGCATTACTCTTACGAACTATGGCCCTGGTTTCAATGATGTTGGTCTATGGGCTTTGGGGATTCCATAAGTGTGACCGAGTTTAGAATCCATCATCTCAAATCACTTTGCCGAGCTGAATAATACAAGGAGAAGATGCTATGCTCTATAAAGGAGAGTCAAATGGTGGTGCTAAACCATTGACCCTCATTTTGGCATCACTGAAACAGATGTAAATCTGGAATAGCTCTACCGACATCTGTGGAATCGTATTAATATAACGGGGGAGGGGGTGGGAGGGACCACATGACGCAAGGCTGATGGAATTGGGTAATTTTACCTTAGAGAAAGAAGGCTAAGGAGAGACATGATTGTATTTTTCAAATATCTAATTTTTGCTACAAAAATAAGATTGGAACAAACATAACAATTTAAAAATAATAATAATAATAATAATTGCACAATGTAAATCAGACATTTTGCTTATACACAATCAACCCAGCAGCCATTTCATGCATGCGCAAATGGGTTTTAAAATTATTATTATTTTTCAATCAGGTTCTGATTGGAAACATTTCTGATTGGAATTCTGATTCGGGAAAAAAAAGTCATAAATGTTCAGTTTTTTTCAGACATGGTCTATGAAAACAGGACAGCTAGTTTGTTGTAAGCCTAGGTGGGGCAAAGGCTGGGACAAATAGAAGGTGCGGCAGGGGGTCAGGGCAAGCTAGAGAGGCCTGTTGAGGGACGTGGTTGGGCTAGCAACCAGCTGATGAGGTTACCCAGGTGGGCTGGCCAAAGCCAAGGAGCCCTGAGGGTGGCGGCTCAAGGCTGGGGTCTGATAGAGCATAATCTACTCTCTCGGATTACTTTCAAAAATGTATAAGGTGTGCTGGCCTGGAGCAGGGTTTGCATTAGATAGCATTTAGGGTCGCTCCTAGTCCTATGGTTTCATGCATTGCAAACTTTGACTGCTTTCGCACATTACAAAATGCTCCAGATAGATAATACTGGGGATTAGAATTCCACAATTTTTGTAATGTGTGAATGCACTATTTCCCTTTTTATGCTGCAAGATCTTGGGTCATTGTAAGAGCCACCAAATGTGGCTTTTACAAGGACCTGAGATCTTGAAGTATAAAAGGGGAATTAGTACATTCACACATTACAACAATTGCGGAATGATAATTCCCAGTATTATGTTGATTTATAATAATAGCCCATTTTGTAATGTGTGAAAGCAGCCTCTGTCTCTCTGACCTTTTCAACATCAAGACATTGTGACTCCACAATGGGATCCTAAAGGGGTTTAAAGCGTTTGCGGTCCTAGCATGACAGCAGGAAAGAAATACAAGGATTCCTCCTGGAGACCATTGTCTTATGAGACTTGTCAATCAAGACAAAAGAAAGCAAACCGCTGGTATAGAAGACTTATTATTTATTCATTGTATTGTGGAAACATCTAGAGGACATGATAATCAAATAGATAGAAGTTCTTAGAGGTTAGGTCTGTAAATGGATAGTCATCAAGTTCATCAAGGGATGGGACTAAAGCTGAAATTAGTACCCGCAAAACCAGGTATACCTTTGAATTTCTGGTGCCCAAATTGAACCCAATATTTTGAGTACTTTTGGGTAACCGAACTGTTTTTTGATCGGATACCTAAAATACTGAAATACTGATGACTGGTTGTATAACGGGGAGCCTGCTGAACGTCCTGTCCCTTTAAGGCTACACATGGTAATGGTTGCTAAGGGATGTACAAAATGGCTGCCTGGGAGGGGCCGGAGATGGACAGCCATCCAGGAGCCAATAAGAAGGAAAGCCCTGAGGCACTGGGAGTATATAAAGCTGGGACTTCAGTTGCAACAGGAAGCCAACAGGGAAGGAGCACCTTGCGGGACTTGGTTTTGCCTTGTCCCAGGACTCCCTGTATCCGCCTCATCACTCGGTATGAGTCAGCGTTTGGAAACTGACTCCACCTGACATGGAGAGGACTCCTATAATGCTGGAATACCAAGTGGGAGAATTCCAGCTAAGAGCCAGCGGGCTTGTAGATTTTGCTGGGCTCAGCAGTTAAATGCTGCAGCCCTCATATTGCACCTCTGGTGACATGGGACTGACTACTGGGGAGGATGGAAGTCAGGACCTAGGCAAGCGCTCTTGTGCTGGTGCCAAGAAGGAAACTTACACTCTGCAGGACCAGTACCCTGTGTTTTAGGGAATAGAAAACATTCATCGCCCAGGGTCATGTTCTATAGTCATGACTCTGGAGAATGCTCCGGTGTCTGGAGAGGCCCCGGTGACACCAGTATACTGAAATACCAACAAGTGGTATACTGAAATCCTGATTTTTTTGTTCCAATTTTATTCTGCTTCACTCTGTATTTTGTCCCAGGTTTGGGGATTTGGGGGATGTGTGTGGTATTTTAGTATACTACAATTCTAAAAAAAAATTGCATTCTAAAAAATCTAATTTTTAAAAAAAATGGGTATGCTAAAATTCTAAAATTTACTAAACAAATTGGGAAATATCAGTATTTTGGTATATATGTTGACAATGACCAAGGGTCACGTCTGGAATAAATTGAACTGAATTGTATTTTGGTATACTGATTTGGTTTTGGTTGTTAATATCGTGGTGCACTAATTGTGGATATTTTGAGTACTAGGACAGTATTCGGGTACCAATTTGGATACCTGAAACAGTACCCCAAAATGTGGGTATTACCCATAGGTATCAAATCAGGTACCCATTTTAGCTCTAGACAAGACCTCTGACTTTGGGGGGCTGGGAGGGGGTTTGTAGGGAGGGGCTCACTCCATTATGACCTGTTGTATACTTCTCTGAAGCAGTCAAAGCTGGTAGCTGGAGACAGAATGCCGGACTAGATAGACCATACTGACCCAGTATGACGGCTCTTATGTTCTCAGACGTGTATCAGGACAGGCACTATAAGCATATATAACAAAAAAAAAAAGTCCCTGCCCGAAAGAACTTGCAATTAGGACTGAAATGAGATTTTGCAAAAACAGGAATTCTGGTTGAAATCACGGTTCCTGATACTGTTTCGGTCAAACTATCCGTATTTGGCAATGTCTCTATGAATCCAGGTTCTCAGGTTGTTTTCAGTGAGAATTGAGAAAACCAATTGTTTTGAGAGGAGAAATCGAGAAAACAAATTGTTTCTCAAAATACAAAACTGATAAAAACAAATTTGTTCCGTGAGAAACAAATTGATTCTTGTTTCAACCCTAGTCTCGGTCAACGTTTTGTATTTTGATTTATCAGAATTTATCAGAATTTTAATTGTCTGTTTATCTTAGTGTCATTTATTGTATCTTGTTTCAGGCCAGGGCGAGAGCCAGTGCCTTAATAAATAATAATAATAATAATAATATCAGAATTGGGCTTGCCGCAATCCCGTTAACGTCTTTGCCATTTACCACTTTGCTGTCAATTTCAAATCCCTGTTGGAGCCTGATGAGTTACCCGAATTGCTGGTTTTCCATTACCAAGTGAAGTTACCATTTGTAATAGTGTGAGTCCTGTATTACTGTTGGAGCCTGTTCACACAGAGTCCTGTATGGAAGGGCTTTGAGCTCTCCATACAGTTATAGTCAAGTGGGGCTAAAAGCTGCCAGCTCCTGAGCATGCCCAGTAGGGGCTGAAAGTGTGTCTAAAGGCTAAGAGCTGGAGCATGCTCAGAAAGGGACCTAACTACAAGTTGAGTTAGAGTCCCTGGGCATGCTCAGTCTGCCTAGTTGCAACTCAGTTGTATATAGCTGTCCTGAGACTTTGGGAAAGAGCAGGATATAAATAAATAAAAGGGCTGAGCTCATTTACCCTGGTGCGACTGTAGTAGAAGACACTCACTACAGGTGCTGTCTCCTGGAACACAGGACAACCTACGGAGACCCAGAGATGGTCAGGCAGATGGTCTGCTGTCCTCTGGAGGAACGATGGGAAGGTCCAATCAGGTGGGATCCGCCCAGCTAGGGAGACACTGAATTATAGTGACCCAGAGGGTCTTGAGGATTGAGAAGGGTTCTGACTCTATATACCAATAAACTATTTGAACTATTGGTGATGACAGGTCTGGCTAGAGAGGTGGATGAAGGCCAGGAACAGAGACCCCGCTCGGAGTGACTTCTGTATTAGGACTTACTCACTGGAAGATCAGTACCTGCTGGTGGACTATTGCCTGGTCAGGCCTAGCGAGGCCCTGGGAAGACCCCCTGCCACACTGTTTGACTGTTTTGCACCATTGTACCAATTATCAATTTACCGTTTTTCTGTCTATTTTGATTCACCTATTGCTAGTCCCTTGTTGGAGAGACATTAAAGCGCTAATGCGGTAAGTCAAAGTGAGTCAGTAAAATGGCACGTCAATAATCTGGTAATGGTAATGCCCGGTAGTTCAGGTAGTTCAGTGCCTATCTCAGCATTCAGGGAACGATTAGTTAGGCTACCCAAAAGGTTGGGTATTACTCATGGCATTTTGAGTACTAGGTAGGCTACATTTGCTAGGCTTTTCAAGTCTATTTCAAGAGTGGGGGAAATGAATAGGACAGGAGACCTGCCCTTCTGGACACCCTCTTAGCTTGGTGTGTTTATTTATTTATAAGTATTTTTAGCCGCCCTCTCATGCCTACGGCATCTCGGGACGGCTTACAACAATACAATAAAATTAATAAAAACAATATTTAAAAAACAACTTCATCAATAAAAAGTCCCCATAGCCACCCCCCCATCCCCCATATCCACAGCTACCCAACCCTCCCCTCCGAAGGCCTGGGTGAACAGCCAGGTCTTGCAGGCTCGACGAAACGCCAGCAGACCTGGGGCCAGGCGGGCTTCCTCCGGGAGGGAGTTCCAGAGTCATGGCCGGCCACCGAGAATGCCCTCTCCATTGTAGCCCCCCGTCTCACCTGGGGGACCTCCAAGAAGGAGGATCATCATCTGCTGATAAGTGGAGCTCTACTGCATTTCCCTGTTTACCAAAGATTTCTGTTCACCTTCGGCGACTTCACCTGTCTGTGCATTGCTCCCCATCATCTTTAAAATATGTATGCAAATTCAGCATATGTATGCTCCCCATCATCTTTAAAATATGTATGCGAATTTTCGAAAATATGTATGCGAATTCAGTGAGGCAACAGTCATTAATGCTTTGAGCATCTCAGCTGGGTGGCACTGATGAAGGCCCCGTAATTGCTATTTGCCTAGCACTTCTATAGAATTGTGTGTCTCCAAGCGTCTGTTCAATGACTGACTAATTATTCCTTATTGCCCTTTTTGTGGCAGATTCAAATGGCAGCCGTGGCCACAGAGAAAACTGTGAAGCACAACAGTCCTTGAAAACAGATTCCCCTATTATTTCCCTTCCCTTTCTTCTTTACAAATGGGACAGCTGCATGAAAACAGTAATTCCACAGCCTGTGGGTTCCTGCTACCTGACCCTAAAACACAGGGAGTCAACCTCCTAGATTTCCTTCTCACTGACATACAGCTGCGATGAGTAGTAGATTTGCTACCAGCAGGTGATACATGCAATTATAAGTAGCTCACCGGTTGACCAAGCAGGAACCAAGTAGTTGAGGAAATGACAACCCAAACTTCCAGGTAATATCGTTATTGGGTTACCGACTTTCTGTCTTGCCAAATTACTATATCTGTGTTAACTTACCATTTCCAAGTTATTGTCCATTCCTTGGTTACTATTAAATATTTATTATTATTATTATATTTATTATTAAATATTTATATAGTGCTGGCATTGAATAATTATTAATTAGAGACAGGCCCCTGCCTGGAGAGACAAGTAAGGGGAGACCGTGGAGAGTAAGCTAGGGTGAAACTAGGTCTGAAACGAGGACATTTTTTATTCTCGCAAGAATCCACAAGATTCTCAAAAACCCCAGCAAGATCCCACGCAATCTTGCTATGGTTTGCGAGAAACTTGCGAGATTCTCGAAAGAACTCTGTGCATGCAAAAAAATGGCTGATCGCCGCAGCCATTTTCTACACGGGCAGAGCAGTTTTTGAAGGTTCTCAAGAATCTCGCGAGATTCTCAAAACTCTAAAAAGGCTCTGTGCATGAGCCAAATGGCGGCTGCGGACCGCACATGCGCAGAATGGCCGCCGCGACCATCTTAACACGTGCACAGTGCCGGTTTTCAGCTGTATCAGGTTTGTGTGAGAACGGGTTGAGAATTGGCTGATTCTTAAGCCATTCTCATTCTCGCAAATCGCAGTGAGAAGCTGATTCTTGCCGAGATTTGCAAGAAATGCGAGGGTGACTTTCGGCCCTAGGTTTCGTTTAGGTTTAGGTTTTGGTAGTGCTATTTTTGACTGTTCGGCAAAGTTCGGCCAACCCGAACTTGTCTGAACTGAATCATCGAACCCGAACTCAGGTTTCGAACCGAACGACCGAACATCCGAACTGCATTCTGTTCGCCCATCCCTATCTGAAATTACCCAAAGAAGTGCAAAGTATATTGGATATCAATGGGCTTGCAAGCCCATGTACAGAAGGCATGCACCTTCCTGAAGTCCAGGTCGAGAGTTTGGAATCACTGCTGTAGACTAGATTAGTGTAGATTTTGTGGTTCGCAAAGGAAACAACATGAATTCTTGATAGTGTGGTGGCCAATGGGTTATGGGTGTGACTCCAATCTCATATACATCAGCTTCACATCAAAGTCTCCGCGAGGGGGGGGAATGCCACACATGGTGAGTGCTCATGGATCCCACCCACTTTTTGCTCATGCCGCTGTAGCCTTTTAAATCCGCTGTAGCTGAGCAGCTGATTTGGTATCTGGTCTTTCCACTAACCCTTGCCACACCACTTTTTTTCCAATCCTCCCCCCCCCCCTGATTTTGTTCTATATCCATTTCTCCATTTTTTCCTGCCAAATCAATAGACCTCTGCTTCTTTTGGTTCATTGTAGAGTCCTGGAGATTTCAGAATGGATGGAATGCAGGATGTCAGAATGGATGGGAAAACAGCCATTTTTGGAGTGCCAGACGGAGATCCGTCCAAGGTTCTGGCTGCAGGGGGCCTCCATTTATCACAGTGCATCGCGTCATGTGCATAAAAATGGAGGTTCTCTTCCTGCACATGCTCAAACTGGCGGTGCCCATACTGGGCATGTGCAAAATGGCAACACCGTGTACTGTGCCACCATTTTGTGCAGGTGCTGTATGGGCGCCACCATTTTGTGCATGCGCAGTACGGGCAGAAAATCAATCCGACCCTCTGGCGAAGCGCGGACCGCGTTTCACCAGAATAATTAGAACATCAAAAATGTCAAAAACGGAATCCGAGCTGATTTTCGTACCAGCAATTTGCAAAGGCTATCACGTTGCAGAAAAGATAAAAGAGAGAGGAATGCTAGGCAAGGTGTTTGTAAAGGCCTCAGCCAATAAGTCAGAGGAGTGAGGGCAGACGGTGGTTAATAAATGTCTTGAGTGAGTCAACTTGAGTGATGCTCACTTTATGAGACATTGTAATTCTTAGGCTGTCCTGACCTTTCCCTGATACGATTTACACACACACACACACACACACACACACACACACACACACACACACACACACGGTGCATCTGATCAGATTATATCCCAATTGCTTGCTAAATATTTAACTCTGTGCCCGGCACCAAAACACTAGGAAAGAATCAACATAAAGCAGTGTTTTTAATGTACAACACATACACACAAATAAATAACCTGCCAGTATTATTCATTATCATTGTGATTTCCCCCTTGGTGGAGGCACCTCTCTTTGTTGGATACTTTATGCATTGTTTTTCCTTTTATTTCGAATTTGTTTCTCGCCTCTTAGAACTCAAGTGACTAGGCTGGATGCTGTTTCCATAGCAACGTTCCCTCTTTGAGCATCAGATGCTGAGGAAGGGATTTTTGTCCCTCCTCCTCCGCTCCAGTCTAATCCTCCTGGAAATCTCACCCCAGCAGAGGTTTGCTGGTACGAGACGCGTACTAAGAGACGTGCAGAGACACCGGATGGTCTCTATTAAACCCCATGTGTTTAATTTCACATGAAATTAATGTGAAAATTACATTTCACAAGAAGGAGCTAGCCTCTAACCTTTATTGTCCTGGCAGCCACTGCAGCGGAGCTAGCAGGTGTATCTTAATGCCTCATCTGCTGTCTGTGCAGCAACCTTCATTCTAAAGCACTTTATAAAGGAAATGAGCCACTCGATGCCACAGTGCAGCTGCCTCTGGGGTGGAAAGTGGGGGCTGTTTGAAATGCAACCATGTAGAACCTTGGGTATTAAAACATGGGTGGGGGGGGGGAGAAGGAGGAGGTGACACTAAGTTGGAAACTAGAGCTGAAACGGGTAGCAGGTTTGCTACCTACGGGTGGGAATTTCAGTTTCAAATAGAACAGAAATTGATCCAAAATGGCTGTTTTGGATTTAAAACTGTAATCTGTAAATCAAACCATTATGGATCTCTCTCTCTCTCTTTAAAAAATTTTTGCAGTGATTTTGGGCGTTGACTTCAACTGTAACTTAAACTTCAGGTTAACTGTAACTGGCGCTGGCAACTGTGCACTCCAGTTCCCTACACTTTGATGCTCTGTGTGTCATCTTGTCTTAGTTGTTTGCACTTGCTATGGTTGAAAAAGATCAGAAATTGAAAAATCCAAAACCAAAATTTAACCAGAGTCCCATCCCTAGTAATACCCAATTACCTGAAATACTGGGTATTACAGTTACTGATTTTCTGATTTACGGACAACTTTGGTAATGGAAAACCAGTTGATCGGTATGGTGGGTGGTGCTAAATTGGTACGGTAGGCTGGTAAATTGGTACATTTGGCAGCCCGATTACAGGGTTACCAAGTTGAATCAGGTACCATCATTTCAACAGATATACCTGTTTTGGGAACACGTTTCAGTTTGGTTTGAGACACAGCGGAAAAACTCTTGCTGCAGGGATTGTCAGGGACCAGAATGAAGGAGGCAATACCCCTTATACCACTCTTGCCCTCTACCAAAATCTGAATTTCCTGAAAGCTTGATGAATAGGTGGAGTTGCGGCCATTTGATAAGGGGTGTGCATGCGTAATGTTTTCTATTTGTTACAAAAATGAATGGAGCGCCATTTTTTGGGAATAATGTTAGGAAAACACATGAATAAGCAAATGGTTATTCGAGCAGGCGCATGCACACCACTTGTACCTCGGTTGCAGGCACATTAAACAAACCATGGATATGTGAATATCCATTTCAGTTATGGATTTCATTGGGATAAAGTGCAATGTCATTATAATGCAGTATTTGGCGGCCACACCTGGCACTTAGATATAACAGGACTCGTGCTATAATGACGTGTGTTATAATGAGGTTGCAGGGTATTTGGAGGGCTATCTGAAAATGAAAATAATATCTGAAAATACAAAATCTACTATTTGATTCATCTTTAGTCCTGACTGTGCTAGAATTGCCCCCAGCATTCTGGCGACCAACCTCTAGTTTGTTACTCATGGAACTCCCCTTCCCAGGCTTCTCCTTACTCTTCCACTCCTAGGGAAAAGACGTCATTAGGACTGGAGGTAGCTTCTGCCAACACCCAGCCCCAGATTTGGAGCATAGTACCATCTTCCTATCATATCCCTCTGCCCTTTCACACCTCCTCCATGCTGGAGCAAACCCAGATCTTTTTGGCCTCGACATTTGCCTATATTTGACTCAACATGACAAGATGAAAAAATGTTTTCACTAGAATGTTGCAGACTGCATTTCTTATCTAGGGTGAACTCGTACATTATAACTTATAGCTAGAAGGAACCCAAGGCAAACTTTGTTTCCTGGAACAAGCTACCTGCATAGCCTGCAGTAGACCAGAAATGAAAAATCTTGGCGAGTGTTGCTTCTGTTGGAAGCAGGGCATTTGTCGAGATTCTCACAACCCGGAAACTTACTGGCTTTCCAGCTGTTTTCACAATTTTCCAATATGTTTTGCACATTGAGCAGGGCTGCCACAGGCGGGTCCCAAAGCCCCATGTGTGTCCCGAATGCACCTCCGGGGGGTTTATGAAAACCTGCTGGCTTAAGCACCAGGAAAATGCTGGAAATTGCCAAAAGTGCTGTAAAACCGCCGTAAAACTGTCTTAAATTCTAGAAAAGTAAAGAAAGTCCCAGAAAGTGACATAAAAGTCTTGGAAAGTGGTGAAAGTGATGAAAAAATGGAAGAAGTGCAGAATCACTGGAAATTGATGAAGGACCGACACTCGCAAGCTCTCCCGAAAGGTCAGTATTTCCCTTTGGAACGGCAACTGCAATAGGGTTCTCATCTCAGCCCTATGCTGCAGAAACCCATTTAACTAGTCCCATCTGATGCCCACCACAAACTAGCTTCCACCTAGCTATGGTCAAGTGTAATTTTGCACATGCGCAGTGTTTTTGTTTTTTTTAAAAAAATAATTTAAAAATGAAACATTATACACAATTTTTAAAAAACAACAACAACCCAACAACTAGAGCTGAAACTTGGTCCTCAAAAATCTTCAGAATCCACCGAGGATTCTGGTCCTCTGTTCCGATTTCCAAAGTCTGAAGTTCCAAGTACCAAGGCCAGTCCATAGAAAACGTCAGAAGCCTCCATCGTGTGCTGGCGCCATTGCGTGCGTGACTGGAATCATTCAGAAGATTGACCCTCTAGCTTCTCTGAGCTATGAAATGAAACTTAATGCCATATTTGATAGGAGGGGGTTATGGGAGGGGACAGTTGAGTGATGGGACAAGTCAGATGGCACATTTTGATTGGCTGGCAGGGGCAAAATAAAAGTGGCTGTACAGTCATTTTCCATTCTCTTGGTGAATTTGGCTGTGTGCACTATACTGCTGAACTGTAAATAATTGACTTGAGGTGGGTGTGTGTGTCGGGGGGGGAGCGGTGCCTGGCCTGGCGTGGCCTGTTCATAGGAGCAGTGCCGGGGGTGGGATGGAGTGGGGTGTCAGTTGTTTCCACCATGCCATGATTTATTAAAAAAATAAGTGTTGCTGCCTGCTGCTTGGCACCATGGAGGCCAGAGGGATCTCTGCTTTGCTCCACTTCCCCTGACCTGGGCTGTCCAAGTTACCAGTGCCACACCAATGCCATGCCATTTAAAAAAAAATTAAGCATGTGCTGCTGCTGCCTGCTGCTTGGCACCATGGTGACCAGAGGGATCTGACTAGCTCCACTTTCCCTGGCCTGGACTGTCCATATACTAGGGGCCTTGCCCATGGATTGTCTTGCCACTAGTGCCAAATAGACTTAAAGTTTGGGTGCCGCTACTGTTTGCACTGCCTGTTGGCAAGCTGGCAGCACCCAAGAGGCCAGAGAGGGCTCACTTTTGCTGTGGTTTTTGTGGGCACTGTGACTGGACTTTGTCTGTGGGTTCAACTTTGTCAAGATGTGACTAACCACTCGGGCACAGGGGAGACATACTTTTTTCTGGTTAAAATAATATGACTTGCCTTGCATAGGTGGGCACTGGGCAGGCACAATGGAGACTTTTGTGTGTGGGTGGTGATTGGGGGTGCGGATATCTGGTTTCTTTCTTGTGGGTGGTGGTGTTATGTCTGCTGGGCTAGCCTTTTTTGGATTTCTCTCTGTAGTTGCACTTTTGTGGGTTTGCCATTTTGAGCAACTGTCTCACTCTTGTTAGCCTGCTTTTCTGGACACTGCTTGGTTGGCATAATGAATTATTTTAAAGTCGGTGCACTGTTGATGGTGGGCCATGCTGTGGGTATACTAATGCTGGTTTTTTGGACTTCTGCCCATAGTTGCATTGTTTGGGTTTGTCTTCTTGAGTGATTGTCTCACTCTTTCTGGGCACTGCTTGGCATAATGATTTTGAAGTAGCTGCACTTTAAAATCATTAAAGAAATGACAAGTGTTCTGAGTTCTGGGGATTTCTGAGGTCTGGAGTTCCGAGGTCCGAATTCTGGATCCTCAGACAAAGTTCTGAAGTTTGGCTGAGTACCTAGATTGGGTACTTAGAATTTCAAAACTTGCTCTGAATACTCGGATGACTTATTCAGTGCAGCCCTACTGAAAACGGATGGGTTTTTAGGTCAGAAAATAAAAATGAAAGATGTAAATATAGAATTGCAGACGCATTTCAGTCTTGGGGTGAAAACAGACATGACGCTAACCACTCTTCAACCACCCTTGGTGGTTATTTATGCATGTTGCAGGGCTGTATTGGTGCCCTATGCAGCCCTGAAACATGCATAAATGACCACCAAGGGTGGTTAGCGTCATGTCTGCGTCATGTCTGTTTTCACCCTTGGTCTCCATATCTATGCAAATATCCTAGACATTTTTCTACACAATTGAATAAACTTGTTCTCAACTTTATGAGTTTGTGAGTCTTGCATCAGTTAAGTAATTCTTGGCAGCTGCTTAGGGGGTGCACTAAGAATGAGGGATTATAGGGGGGAGCCCATATCATGGCTTCCTATCCTTGAGTGCACATCTACATCTCTACCCTCTTCCCAAGCTCATTTTTTCAGTGCTTGAAGCCCATTCTGGATCCTTGGGCCAGATCCAGGAATTGGAAAGGGGTCAAGTAAAAAAGTTACGGGCTGGATTTGGCCATGAGTCAGAGGTTCCCAAGCCTTACTCTAAAAATTGATCTAACAAGATTTTTGCCTAGAAAGATAGTTCAGTATGTTTACTAAACTGCTGAAGGGCAGGAGAACAACTTCAGTTATGAGTGGTTTGCATGGTTGATTAATAATAATCGCACATCATAGAGCAGGGGTGAGCACCTTTTCCAACCTGTGGGCCACTTTGAAAATTAGACCAAGCGCTGAGAGTTGCATACAAGTTGGAAGAGACAATGTTTAAGGGGTGCATTCAAGAAAATAAGAAAATAAAGGCCCAAGTCATGGAAATGTGCCATGGATCTGTCTCCTATCCTTGTGTGCAGGCCCGCATCTTTTCTCTCTTACCTTGAGCTCAGTTTTTCAGTGGATGGAGGTAGGAATTGGATCCAGGGGTTGGATCCAGGAACTGGAAAGGGTCACATGAAAACTTGCCACGAGTTGCATTTGGCCTCTGGGCCTCAGGTTCCCCAACCCATCATAGGGTGCTAATACATGAGACGTTACCCCACTTTTGCCCCCATTAGCCTCGGATTCACCTGCTTGTGTGTTCTGGGCCAGCGAGATGTTTTCCCTGTGGCTGCCCCAGGGCCATTCCCCATGGTGTCATCGCTGGAAATGTGGGACATGCCATGTGGGCAACTCTGGGTGTGTTGGGGGTGGCAGGAATGGGTCACCCACGCAGCTGCCCCGTGCTCCTCCCCTCACATTCAGCACCATCGAGTCGCAGTCAGCACCCTAGGGTGTCTGAGGAGTGACTCAAACTTTATGGTGGTTGGGGAGAGCACGGAAGGACTGCGCTCTGGTGTGGCCCCACATGGAACCTGTGGGTAGTGGTTGATTCACTGATTCATAGAAACATAGGCCGGGAAGGGAAAGGAAGAATCATCTAATATAACCCCCTGCTTGATCAGTGAAACTGGAAAATAATAAATGGATTCTGTTTAGCATCCAATAATTGTTGATGTGGACCAAATATTGCAAATCCAGCAGTCACCCGTTACCACACCGTTAACAGTGTCCGCTCTGCTACAGTCTTGGAATACCACAGAAGAAGGTGATCACACATTCCAGAGACCAATCATTCCAATGTGTTAGCCTCCACTTCAGAAGTAATTGTCAAGGCTGAAATGGGCATCACAGAGTTTTCTTTTAAGAAGATGCAGTCCTCAATTTATAATACTTCATTCCGGCCACATTTGTTTTGAAACCGAGTAGGTGGAAGCAAAGCACGAGGCCTCTGAGTGTCTCTGAAACGTTATCGTTGGCAGATGAATTACGCCCACTCTGTTTTTCACTTCTTTCTTTCCCTTCCCTTGGCCTTTCCCTTTCTTTTTTCCTCTCCTTCCGCTCTGTCCAGTGCCTGCGCTGCATGTAATTCCATCCCTCTGATTGTCAATCATCTGTTGTCAAACTTATGAAAAGAGTTTCAAATGTCAGGCTAGGAAAAATGCTGGCTTTACATATATACATACTGTAAAAAGAATTGGCTGACGTGGGAGTGGGGGGAAACACACAGCATGGAATTTTAATATCATACAAGACAGTCCTCCACTATTAAAGTCAATGGGAGTCTTGCCATGGACTTCATGGAAGCCCATAGTTTTAGTTTTGTTACTTGATAGTTATATAGCTATCAAGTAACAAAACTATAGGGATGTGCGAACACCAGGGGGTTCAGTGCTTGGCCCATTCAGGGTTTGGGCCCCCCAAAACATTCAGGTTCGGGCTGTTTGGCCTGAACCTGTTTGGGGGGAGAACCCATTTGGGTGGGGGGTGAGGGACAGTGGGGAACCCAGTTTTCCTAGGGATGGGCGAACAGAATGGAGTTCGGAAATTCGGTTTGAAATTCAAGTTTGGAAATTTGGTTCGGTTTGAAGTTTGAGTTCGGTTCGGAAGTTCGGTTCAGTCGACCGAACAGACAGAGTTCGGTCTGAACTCCGAACTTCCAAACCGCGTTCGCCCATCCCTAGGCTTTCCCTCCCCCCTTCAAGCTGCATGGGTGGAAGGAGCACCGGGGCTCACCTCCCCTGCCCCATCCCAACCTGGTAATTAAAAAAACAAACAAAAAAACCCCCACCCCAGGGATCGACTTACCTGGTGGTGCTGGGGCTCTGGATTTGGCAGCAGTGGCGGGTCCAGCAGTGGCGCTCCAGAGCACTTCAGGCCTCTACTAGGCCTTCTGGGTCAGATGACCTGGAAGGCCTTGTAGAGGCC
>QEPC01012679.1:3354801-3393860 GCA_003113815.1 Sphenodon punctatus | reverse complement strand
CCCTGCTCCCTTATATGCAGAGTTGCAGCGTGCTTCTGCAGGAGGCGCGCCGAGCGTCGGGGCGGCGGCCGTGGGGGCGGGGCTAGCCGACGTGCCGCCGTGCTGGGCGAGGCCGGCCTTTCCTGTGCGGCGCTGGAACGTTGCGGCGCGGCCGGGGGCATGGCCTGTGTCCCCGGCGGCGTGGTTCCTGCGTCTGCGGGCAGCGGCCCGCTTTCCTTTATGGGGGGCGCCTCACGGGTCTCCGGCTCTCCTGTGATCGGTGGCGGCTGCGGGATGGGCGCCGCTCTGGCCCCTCCCCACGGTTTAACTGCTGCTGCCGGCGGCATTTGGGCTTGCCGTTGTCGGGCGCCCGTGCCCCTCCATCTCCTCAGGCCCCGAGGCCTGACATGTTGAGAATAAGCAACTTGGTGATTAGGCCTGAGTGTTGGGAATAACTCTGCTTGGCACTCCTCGATGCGCCTCACTTTGTGACATGGTGTTCCTTGCTGATTGCTGTCATGTTTGATAGGGTTCGTCATCAGTGGCTATTAGCCAAGATGCTTGGATCCTACAGCTGTAATCCTGCAGTGAGGGTGGGGAACCTTTTCCCCGTCTATGAACCACATTGAAAATGAGTACCGACGCCATGTGTCCTTTGTGGTGTTTGGGGGGTGCTTATGAGGGGCTCATGATTAGGGCTGAAACGAGAGTCTGACTTGATTTTTGTGAAAGTCTCGCAAAAATCGTGAACCCGTAGTGAGATCTCTTAAGATCTTGCCAATGGTGTGAGAATCTCACTTAGGGAAAAAAAAAAAGGAAAGTGCATGCGCAAAATGGCTCCTTGGTCAAACTGCAGATGCGCAGCCCTTTTCCAAAACAGCGGCGGAAAAGGGTAGCTATTCCACCATTTTGGAAAAGGGCAGCAAGAGAAGACCAGCCTCTCTTTCCCCAAAAGTGAGCTGGCACCATTTTGTAAAAGGGCTGCATGTGCACAGAATGGCCTGGTGGCCATTTTGCACATGCAAAGCTGGGTTTTTTTGTTTCCCCCCCCGGTGTCAAGTTGGTGGCTGCAGAAAAGAAGAGAGACAAGAGGGACGGACACACACACACACACACACACACACACACAGATGACAGACAGACGTGGGATGTGAGACTCAGTGCGGGTCGTAGCACACATGTGGCTCTGGTAAGTAAATCAAGAAAAAAATCTTGATTAAGAAAGGGTCGAGAACTGGGGCTTTTTTTGATTCTCACAGTGGGTGTTTTTAAACACACATTTCTCCTGCATGCTTGCTGTTACATCCTGAAATTTCTGTGTGTCTAAATCAATCACCCAGATCTTAAACATGCGGATCTTTGAACTTCTGTGTAGAACTTCTCCCAGAACTCTTGTGTGTAAAAAGTTCTGGTAAACTGCTTTACTCCAGGCAGCTGTGGTCACTTGGTTTCCATGGCAGCCTGTCACATCTATAGCTGCGGTTACTTTAGGCTGCCTCAGAGCAGTGTTTGTGTGAAGAATGCATCCAGGAACCGCCTCAGGGCAACGTGTGTGTGAAAAATGAATCCGGAACTTACTTGTGGACTTGTAAACCCAGAAGATTGAAACATTCAGAACTCTAACGTGTGTAAAAATGCCCAGTAATTGAGCCAAGAAGCTTGATTCTCAAAGAGAATAAAGAAAAAAAACAAGATTGAGTTTCAGCCCTACTCAGTAGGGGTGGGATACCGGGAAGAATACTGGATACTGGATTTACCGGTATCGGGTCTCCCTGGTATCGAATTTACCGGTATCGGCATACCGGATTTTTAACATTGGCCACTTTACCAGTTTTTTTACATTGCGGCCATTGACTTCAATGGCCACAATGTAAAAAAACCCTGTAAAGCAGCCAATGTTAAAAATCCGGTATGTTGATACCAGTGAATATCGGATTATTGCATATAATCCGATACACCTGATTACCGCTGCCGGCACCACTCTGGAAAAACAGAACAGCTGCAGTGACCATTTTGAGCATGTACAGAGTGTTTTTAAAACTTGCTTGAGATTGTCACGAGATCTCGGAACGTTGCCGAGAGAACTTGTCAAGAAGTCGGTAGTGTTTCTCGAGTGTTGTGAGAATCTCACAGGAACTGGAATGCTTCTCGATTCAGCCCTACTACCATCCCACAGCTCTGTGGTGCCGTAGAGGTGATTCCAAAATTCCCCAAATGGTGACTCTAGCTACCAGCTGCATGGTCACTGGTAAAATCACTTTGCTTCCATGTCCCTCTGCTCTCTTTGATGGTTTACTCTTATTTGATATGAACAAGCTTTCCCTCACTCCCCCCTTTCTTTAAAATCTGGAGGGGTAGGTGTGTAAATGAACTGTGTCACTAGCTAATGGAACTGTAACTTATAATTATTTATTACCTGAGGTCTCCTGACTCTGCTGTCAATGCATAATTCATTTTCTTCTCAGAGGCTGTATCTCTGAGAAGAGTCAAATATGAAAAGCTGAGATGTAACTGGGGACATTAGTGCTCTTCATTCAGAAAAAGGAGTTGAGGGGCCTCAGAGCACAGTGACCTCTACTCCAAGACTCCTGATGGAGTACGTTACAGATTCCTGGTAAAGTCCTATCTTGCCCATATCTTTCTAGTGCGAGCCTCTGTGTGATGAGAGTAAATGGTGTGTGAATAAAATTAGTAGGGATGTGCAAACACTGGGGGCTTTGGGGTTTGGCCCGTTCGGGGTTCGGCCCCGCCAAAACCGTTCAGGTTTGGGCTGTTTGGCCTGAACCTGTTCAGTTTCACTGAAAATGTTCGGGGTGGTGGTGGTGAACCTGTTTTTCCCTCCCCCTCCAGGCTGCGTGGGTGGAAGGGGCGCCGGGGCTCAACCCCCCCCCAGCCTGGTAAAAAAAACAAAACAAAAAAAACCCACCCCAGGGATTGACCTACCTGGTGATGCTGGGGCTCTGGCCCTGGGTCCGGTGGCAGCAGCGGTGCTTCAGGCCTATTCTAGACCTTCCGGGAACTAAAGGAGGGCTTCCGGCCCTTCCTAGAAGGCCTAGAAGAGGCCTGAAGCACTCTGGAGCACTGCCAGAGCTGGACCCACCACCGCTGCCACTGCCACCACCAGACCCAGGGCACCACCAGGTAGGTTGATCCCTGGGGTGGTTTTTTTTTGGGAGGGGGTTGTTTTTTGTTTTTGTTTTTAAATTTTTTTACCAGGCTGGGCAGGGTGGGGAGGGAGGTAAGCCCCAGCACCCCTTCCACCCATGCAGCCTGGAGGGGGGGGAAGGGAAAACTGGGTGGGGGGCTGGGGACAGGGGGGGAACCCGAATGGGTTCAAAACCCAAACTTTGTTCAGCCAGTTTGGGCTGGTTCGGATGGGTTTGGGGTGTTTTCAAATGGCCCAAACACTCCGAGTTCGGGCCGAATACCAAACCCCCCAATTCTGTTCGCACATCCCTAAAAATTAGAAGTGGGATGGTGGAGGAGTGGGTCGGTCACTAAAGCCTGAAATGAAATTTGATGGTGAATATTGTCTCCGATGAGTCCATTTGGACCAATCTGTCCAAGTGAAATGCCAACCAGGTTGCAATCAGATCCATATTTCCCTGGGGTTCTGGATCAGCTCTTTGCCCTGACTGGAAGGCGGGGTGCTGCCATGTTGCGCAGATGCAAAAAGTACTTGTTCGGACTGCACAGGTGAAAAATTGTGGTGTTTTGCTGTTCTTCAGCAAGAACAGCAGGACGTCACCATTTCCCACAAACGCAGTGCTAAAAAATAACAGTACTTTTTGCACGTGCACAAAATGGCAGCACCTCGAGGTTTGAAAGCCCTGATGTTCCAAAGGCTAAATAGCATCAGACCGGTGCATAAAAAACTGCTGTAGTTGTCTGGCAAATCTCTGTGTACTGTTTTGAAATGACAGTGAATGGGTGAAAACGGATGTGGCTCCCTGGCCCATCCTATGGTGAACCACTACAGCTGCCACTCCTTGGGCAGCTGTTCACACGAACAGTCCTCCCCCCCATTATCTGGGTGTGGGGACTGATGTCACAGGCCCTTTTTACATGGGCTGTGGCACGGGGGTGTGTATCGGTGTGTGCTGTGGTCAGTGTGCGCTGGGTGGACGGGAGGTTCTGACAGGTGCATGCTGACCTCCCTCCACCGCCACCCACGGAGCCTCCTTTGTTTTTCTGGATGGCTCCGTGGGTGGGTAATGGGTGTACATGAGTGTGTGCGGGAGTGCGCATGCACCCAGATGCAGCACGGTTCACACGGTCGGCAAACACCCAGATTTCTGGGTGTTCATAGGTGTTTCCCACCTGTTTAAAAGGGGCCACAGATCCTTTCACGCACCAGGTCAGCCCAAGGAGCTGTTTACATGGGACAGGACTCCCGGGCCAATGCTGCTTTGCAGGATTTGGAAGAACTGCTGTCAAACAGCTGATGGAGGGCGTTCCTCTCCTCCCCTCCCCCCACATGAGCTGTTTGGTTTAGATGGGCTGGGTGTGCACACCAAACAGCTCATGGGAAGGCCTATGAGGAGTGCCTCATCAGCTGTTTGGCGGGCTGGATGCATGCACCAAATGGCTCAGGAGCGCCCCCAATCAGCTGTTTGGCAGGCTGCTCCTTGAGGCCTCTGGATCAGCTGTTCAGCAGCCTGGGTGAGCGTGCTCCTCCAGTTCTCCCCCCTCCCCCCTGATCAGCTGTTTGGTGGCCAGGGTCAGTGTGCTCCTCTGGGCCCCCCTGATCAGCTATTTGGCAGCTGGGGTGAGCATACTCCTCTGGGTGCAGTCCACGGACCCTGCCTCGC
Organism: Sphenodon punctatus; assembly: GCA_003113815.1. NCBI lineage: Eukaryota > Metazoa > Chordata > Lepidosauria > Sphenodontia > Sphenodontidae > Sphenodon > Sphenodon punctatus. The sequence goes on along the minus strand of QEPC01012679.1, from coordinate 3,389,070 downwards.
AGTGGAGCTGGGAAGGCCCAACAGATGTGCCCATGCCTGTTAGCCCATATTAGACTGGGTGGGCAGTCATTGGTCCTGGATACGTTGCTGAGCTTCTCCGGAGGACGTGTCCTATAGCAACCAGCTGGCTGCCCACCCCAGGGCATATGTGGGTGAACATCTGGTGGCACTGGAACAAACATGCAGGTGACTACCAGACCAATGTGGGCTAACCCGGGTTACTGTCATGTCTCTTTTCACCCAGTCTCCATGTACATGGAAGGGCTGCTCTGTTTCAGCACTACAGTAGCTGGGGAGAAAGTATGGGGGAAGGGCATAGAGGAGCACCCCACCTTCTATTTTTTGTTGCTCCCTACAGAAATAAAATTGTTCCAGTCCCCCCTGCTCTGTTTTTTAGTCCAGTTTCTTTGGACTCAGTTTTTTAGTCCAAAGAAATTGCTCCCCGTCTCCTGCAATCTGTCCCCTTTCCCTTCATGTCACTGTAGGACTGAGGAGGAGTCTCTTCCAAATTTCAAGTCAGGATGCTTTATCTACTGGTAGGCTCTCAAACCTGGTGTGTGTGTGTGTGTGTTGGGGGGGGAGGGGGACTGCTGTTCAGTTGCTTTCCTGACACCAATTCCCTCATCGTCTAGGGGAATTAGCCTTGTCTCTGGTCTGGACTACAGCCTCCTGCCCAAACTCTACCTTTCAGCACCGAGGACAGCTCCAAGCATGCGAGTACTTTGCTAGACCTCCTGCTAGACTACCAGGGGTTTCAAGGCCTGCTATATTTATTAGGGATTGGGACTATCGGTGAATTATCAGTTTCCGGTTTTATCGGTATTGGATTAATTTGATATCAGCATATATTTTTTTAACATTGCCGATTTTTCGGATCTTTAACTTTGCGGCCATTGTTAAAATGGCCGCAATGTTAAAGATCTGAAAAATCGGCAATGTTAAAAAACAGATATACCAATACCGATATCGCCAATTATCGCAATTGTCGGATTAATCTGATACCGATAGTTCCATCCCTACTATTTATAATCATGGAAGGAGGCGGGGCTGGGAGTGATGAGCAGACTGCTCTTAAAAGTCCAACAACGCCTCCATGCTCTGCCAAAATTCTTTCTCCTTCAGCAGCCTACTTAGGTTTCTCGGACTGACACTTCTAGTTCAGCAGGGGGATGGGCCAAGAATGAGGGACAGACTAGTCTTAATTAAAGGGGCCACGTGTTGCTCTGTTATGGGGGACAGAGTGGAAGGATTGCAATTATGAAGTGTCCAGATATTCAGGTTCTAGATTTACGGCTCTCTGCTGTATACACATGCCACTACACGTATGACAGCCAGTATAGCCTAATGGGTAAAGTACTAAACTTAGACCTGGGAGACCAGGGTTTGAATTCTCTCTTAGCCGGGTGGCCTGGGGCAAGTCATGATCTCTCAGCCTCAGTTCCCTATCTGTAAAATGGGAACAATAATAATCTGCCTCACAGGGCTGCGGTGAGGTTAAAGTAAATAGGGATTGTAAAGGACTTTGAAATATAGCCATAAAATGGTAAATAATGTAATATAAATAATTACACCTATATCCCCCTGCTCCCCTGAGTCGTACATAGGAATTTCCCAAGGGGTGGACAGAAGGCACATCATTTTTCATTTTAGTTTTCATTTCCAAAAAACCCTTTGTTTTCAGGGGTTTTGTAAAGGACTCTACTGTTTTAGTTTATTTCTTCATTTTATTATTATTATTATTATTATTAATATTATTATTATTATTTCATTTTGGAAGAGGGCTGCGCATGCATAGAATGGTCCCGGCAGCGAATTTGCACATACACAGTGATTTAAAAAAAAAAAAAAATCAAATGAAAAAAAATAAAATCAAAAGGAATGAAATCAAACGAAAGTCATTTACTGATTCATTCATTTTTGTTATCTTTGCTATGAAAATGAATGGGGCTCCATTTTTTTCGTAATGAATTAAATGATACGAAATCGCACCCCCTCCCTCCCAGAACTTGCCCTCCTATCTTCCTAAAGTCGACACACGTCACGACTGAAAAGGTGCCATTTACAGGGCAAGGAGATGCCTGTTCCCACTCCTGAGCCCTTGGTGCACTGAGCTCCCCGGCGTTCAGTTGTGCCTTCAGCTCCCACACACCCTCCAAAATGTCAACAGAAACTTAGCTCTGGCTGTAAGCTTCTTGCAGAAAATAAGACTCTGCGTAGCTATTTCACCTCCGCCTTCCTCCGTTGCCCTTTCCTGTGCAGGATCTCGGAGACAGAGCGAAGACTGAGGTTTCTCCTTACTTTCCTGGAAATGTCTCAATTAAATGTCAGGAATGAGAAACAGCAGGGCTGGCAACTCACAAACCTTTTATCCCAGACTTGTCCCACTGAAGCCCTGCAGAAGTTGTTCATGGGTCACAGTTAAGATTGCAAAGTCAATGACCTTCCCTGGGCCAGCTTCTGCTGGAGATGGACAGGGTGGAAAGGAGCCAGTGTTATGTCTGTCGGCGGCTGCCTCACCTCCCCCGTCCCCACGCCTTGTCTCCTCTACCCCCATGCACCTCCAACCCTGGTCTGCTCTCATGCCTCACTGCTCCCCTACTCCATGCCTGCCCTGATTCCCCCATCCCAGTTGATATGGGTCTCAGTAATTTGACTTCTTCCTGGGCCGTATTAAATCTTGCTATGCCACTGTAGATGCTAGATGATGTAGCTAGGGATAAAATTGAGATTTTGTTGGTTCCAATTTTCAATCCAAATGGTCCGGTTTGGAACTGGAACTGATAATATTTTGTCCCGTCCTGATTGATATAAGGCATATATATTTCGTCCCTTTGTGATCATGTGGAAATGGTTCGGCAATAATTTTTCACATGCACAATGGGATTTCTGGGCTGCCAGTTGTGGGCACACCCCAACAGGGTAGGCGGCTGGCCCAGATAAATGGCCTGGAAGGAGCTGGGCCCACAGTCCCAAGCCCAAGAGCCACAGCAGGCTGAACTCGGTGAGCATGTCTGGGTGGGTTTATCAACCTGGCCGGCCGGGGGGAATCTGGGGGAGGTCTCTCCTCCCTGGGATGTGCAGCTGGCATGCTGGCTGTGCATTTGTTTTCACCTGTAGCAAGGACAGTTGACATTCTGTCCAGCCAAAATTGGAGCTTCAGAAATCAGTAGTAAATGCCGTGGCCTCTGAGCTCAGTAGGAAGCAATAACAGCGAGGATAGCAAAGAATGCAGTTGGGGATTCAATGGATTCAGAAACCTGGGAATGGGCTTTGCAGCATGTAAAGGAGTTAAAAACCCAGGCAAGTAATGAAAAGGAATCATGAATATCAAACAGGAATGAATTATTTAATTAAAAGTTACATTTTTCAAGCACAGGTGCACATCCCTTATCTCCGTCCAAAACTCTGCTGCCAGGGTCATCCACCTCGCCCGTCGTTTCAACTATGTGCAGCCCCCTCCTCTCTTCACTGGCTCCCCCTTCCTGAACGAATCCTACACAAGCTCCTAGTCTTCACCTATAAAGCTCTTCACAACCTCGCTCCCCCCTACCTCTCTGCGCTAATTTCCCTCCGAACTCCGCTCCTCCTCTGTCCCCTCTTTCGCTCTCTCTCACCTCCCCTGCTCCCCTAACTACATTCGTCCCTTCTCCCTGCCCCTCACACCTGGAACTCCCTCCCTGCCCACACCCATCTCGCTCCCTCCCTTCGTACCTTCAAATCCCTCCTCAAGACTCACCTCTTCTGCTCTGCCCTCCCCGACTCCTCGCTCCCCTCACCTAACTCCTGCTGATACCCTCCATCCAGTACAATCTGTTACCAGAGCTCTGTGTACTCATATCCTCACCACATGGACCAGCCAGCCATCATTCTCGATGTAGCCAAGTACGTGCACCTGAGACCTCGCATCTTTGAGAATGTTAGACCCCCTCCTTGTCTCTCCCTCTGTTCCCCTTCCTTTGTCTCCCCACCTGCTCTGTTTCTCAGATTGTAAGCCCTAGGGCAGGGATCATGTTTATTCCATTACTTTGTATAGCACCAGGTACATTACTGGTGCTATATAAATGCTTGCTAATAATAATAATAATAATAATTAATAATTAATAATCACCTTTGGGATAAATCAGGATTAACTCTTTCAGGCCCTGAAGGTAGATTGGATTCAAGAAAGTGGTATGCTTGTTTTAAAAAAAAACAACAACATACACACACACACACAGCTGACATCTGGGTTCTGTTTATGTCTTTGCTTCTGATATTCCTTGTTGTCTTAGACCCCATCAATGACAAGAATTTTTATCCCCCTAATCACAGGGTTGGGGAACCCTCAACACTTCAGGTACAACGTGAGCTCCAGGTACAGAGGTGGGTTCCTCATCCTCATGTTACTCAGCTGCTTACTATGGTTATACTGCACAATGATCCTTCTCGTTGTGAATGAGGATTGGGCACCCATGTAAGTTTCATGTGGCATTTTGGTGTGCAGTTTACATGCGCACACAACCCTATAGTACATCCGGACGAATGAGGATTCCATCTTCTGTTGACATGGTTTTTGAAGGAATTTATTACCGACAAAGCCATTGCAGGGTCTGACTCGCCACATCTCCCCTTGTGCCCTTGAAGGCGATTGTGTTTTGCAGAGGTTGTTGGAATACAAATAATTAGACATTCAGAAAACGTGCCTCAGTGTTGATCCTCAGTCCCTAGAAAGAGTATTTGCAATGCTGGCTTTCAACTTCTTGGAAGAGAAGAAAAAGAGGCATAGTGTGACCTTGTCCTTTTATTGTCTTAATTAAAACATCAGACATTGGAGTTGAAAGCGGGATTTCCAGGTTAATATCATGTTAAAGTGTGAGTCACAGGAATAAAAGGGAACAGGATAATAATGAGCTGGGAATGATTGATTCATTTTGACTGGGTGTAATCCTTCAAACCCATGCTAGTTTAAGAGGCACCGTCATTGATTATCATCTAGGGAGACTCCAACGGAAGCACTTAAATGAAGTCAACTGAAGGACTTAGATGGGCCAGCATCAGAACCAGGTGGGAAGTTTCTGCAATTGAAAAATGAGATCGAGAACACTGTAGCTATAAATCTTACAACTGGGAACTAAAGCATCTCTATTGGACTCCCGAAACAATGGACTCAGTATTTATTTGAGTTTCATAAAAAAAACTGAAACACACAGGGAATTTCCTATCCATGGATCATACCTTCATTTTCAAGTAGTCTATTGGGTTCCTGATAAGTACTCAAGTACCGAGTCGGGTATCTGATTACCCCCAATTTACTGATTGGTACCGATTGGTAGCATGGTAAATCAGTACAGGAATTGGGGTGGAAAGTAAAAAAAATTGGGATGGAAAGACAAAACATCGATACCAGAAATCAGAATATCGGTAGGTACCATACGTTGGAAAATAGGTACCAAAAAATGGTAAATCAGTATATTGAGTAGTCTGTTGGACACAAATTGGGTAATACTGAATATTTTATTTATTTTATTTCGTTAAATTTATTGACCACCCCCTCATGCCTATGGCATCTCGGGGCGGCTAACAATATCATAAAAACACAATAATAATAAAATCAACAACAATAAAAACACCAACCCCACAACAGTTTATAAAACATCACCAAAACCCACTAAGACCCATAACCCACCCCCCACCCCACCCTCCCCTTCGAAGGCCTGGGCGAATAGCCAAGTCTTACAAACACCTTGGAAGGCCAACAGGCCTGGGGCCGGGCGAGCCTCCTCCGGGAGGGAATTCCATAAATGCGGCCCGGCCACCAAGAACGCCCTCTCCATTGTGGCCCCCCCGTTTTATACAGGGGACCTCCAGAAAGGCACCCCCGGTGGACTGCAGGGATCGCTCTGAGGCATGGAGGGTGAGGCGGTCCCCGGAGATATGAGGGGCCCAGACCATGCAGGGCTTTATAGATCAATACTAACACCTTGAATCTGGCTCGGTACGCTATAGGCAGCCAGTGCAGAGCGCGGAGCACCGGTGTTATGTGCTCATGCCATCCCGTCCCCGTAAGGAGATGGGCCGCCGCATTCTGCACCAACTGCAGCCTCCGAACCAGAAACAAGGGAAACCACATGTAGAGCGCATTGCAGTAGTCTAGCCTTGAGGTGATGAAGGCATGGATGAGAGTGGCCAGGTTGGGCCTGGAAATGTATGGCCGAAGCCTCCGTACCAGATATAGCTGGTGAAAGGCGGCTTTATCCACCGCCTCCACCTGCCGATCCAGACAGAGGCCCGAATCCAAAACCACCCCCAAACTCCGAACCTGAAGAGCAACAGGCAGGCGACCCACTCCCCTTCCATTAGAGGGGCCAGCACCTCCCTTGCCCTTCCCACCACCATCACCTCCATCTTATCAGGATTGAGCTTCAGTCTGCTCTGCCGCATCCAATCCGCCACGACCTCCAAACATTGGGAGAGTAACGAGACAGCAGGACCTGGGTCAGTTGAAAACAAGAGGTACAGATGAGTATTATCAGCATATTGGTGACATTGCACCCTGAACCCTCTCACAATCTCCCCTAGGGGCTGCATATACACATTAAATAATAGTTGAGACAGAATAGAACCCTGTGGAATGCCACAGGACAAGGCCCAGGGGCTAGATGTTTCAGCCCCCAGCACCACCCGCTGGCTTCTACCAGAGAGGAATGGGCAGAACCATCCAAGGACCATCCCACCCAGACCCCCCAGGTCTCATAGCCGTCTCAACAGCAGCCCATGGTCCACGGTATCAAAAGCAGCCGAGAGATCTAGCAGGATCAAAAATGTCGAACATCCTGCGTCCCTCTCCCGGCGGAGATCACCCACCAAGCCCACCAATGCCGTCTCAGTACCATAGCTGGGGTGGAACCCAGATTGAAAAGGGTCAAGGAAACCGATACTGTCCACATGCACCTGGAGCTGCCGAGCCACTGCCGTCTCAATAACCTTCCCTAAAAAGGGAAGATTAGAGACAGGGCGGTAACTGGCGAGTGCATCCACATTCAAAGATGGCTTCTTCAGAAGGGGGTGCACCATAGCCTCCTTGAGGCTGGATGATAACCTCCCCTGCCGAAGGGACACATTAACCACACTCGCCAGCACCGTTCCCAATATCTCCCTGGAGCCTTTCACCAACCAGGACGAGCACGGATCTAAATCTCAACTAATGGCCCTAACAGACCCCAGGGTATCCACTGTGTCAGCCAGCGTCACTTCCTGAAACTCCTCCCAGAAAGATCGACCAAGATGGTGCCTCCATAACCTCATGCTCTTCACTTCCTGCTTCTAACCCGGCGTCGAAGTTACTCTGGATCTGAGCGATCTTGTCTGCGAAGTAGGTGGCAAACTCCTCACAGCGGGCCTGGGACAAGTCCCCATCCAGGCAGAGGGAGGCCGGACTGACCAGCCCCTTCACTACCCTTAATAGCTCCTCTTTTCTTGACTTTGCAGACGCTATGAGGGCAGCAAAGAATTCCTTCTTAGCTGTCCTCACAGCCTCAACATAGGACTGCAAATGGGTCTTATGGAGAAGTCGGTCAGATTCAGAGCAAGTCCAACACCAGCATCTCTTTAGTCTCCTACCTACTCATTTCATACACAGAAGCCCCTCGGTAAACCAAGGGGCCCTGCGGTGACGAGACGGAGGCAGTGGATGTTTCAGAGCCACCCTATCAATGGCCTCCCCCAGCAAGATATTCCAAAGCTGAACCAGCTCATCAACTGAATGACTGTCTGGGTCTAAGGTTAATTCCCTCAGAGCCTCCTGGAACTGCTACAGTTCCATCAGCTTCCGAGGGCGGACCAACCTAACTGGTCCATTCCCCTTCTGGAGGGGGTGTGCTGAGAGGTTGGCCTGTAGGAGATAATGGTCCATCCATGACAAGGGCGTGACCCTCACATCCCCCACTAATGGATCACCCGCCTCAAGGCCAGAGCAGAAGACCAGGTTGAGGGTATGCCCCCACACATGGGTCGGGCAGTTGACCACCTGGGACAAGTCCATGGTTGCCATGGCGGCCATGAACTTATGCTCCATTCCTAAAAGGCCTGTGTTGGCATAGGCGTTGAAGTCCCCCAGAACCCAAGTCCTGGAGGAGCTCAGCGCCGCCACCGAGGCCAGCTCTGCTAGAGCGGCAAGGGATGCCACTGGACAGGAAGGGGCCCGGTATACCAGCAACACCCCAAGCTTTCCCCCAGCCAATCAAACACCGTATGGAGGGCCTCAACACCTGAAATCTCCTGAACTGGATATCTCCTAACTGGCCAGTCCTCCCTAAAAACAATAGCTACACCTCCCCGTCCCCCCAACCCCCTGTGCAGAGCTGGTGCTGCACAACATACCCAGGTGGAACAAGGTCTGCTAAAGCTGGTCCCGCCCCCTCGTCCAACCAGGTCTCTGTAATGCACGCAAGGTCCGCCGCCTCATCCTGGATCAGGTCCCGGATAAGCGGGGTCTTATTCACGACAGACCTTGCATTCAACAGCAACAGCCCTTTACGGGCGGACCCTGGACCCTGACCCTCCCACACCCTCGGGGGGGGGGCGACTCTCTCAACCTCTACCAGAGATCTCGGTCCCCTAGGAATCTGAGTCACCCATCCCTTTGGACCATACTGTCCGCGCCCCATAACCACCCCTATGGTCACTCCTCCCCTCCCATCCACTCCACCCTGACCCCTAGGCTGCTCACCCTGCCCCCGGAGTCCCCAGCCACCCCCATAATCCCTTCCCCCTCCCCCCTTCAACACCCCATAACTCACATCCCCATATTTCCACCCCCCTCCCCTAACTGGTCCTCCTGCTGCCACCAGGAACCGGCATCACCCCTACCCACCCCACCTCCCCCTGCCACCGGGAGTTGGGTAGAGCCCCCCACCTGCTGCCGCCAGGTGGACCCTCCACCAGAATAGTACCTGATGTTACTGGTTTGGTTCAAGCACTTCAATTTTGATAAATATACCCATTTTTGCAAGAACTAATTTTCAGCTCTATATTCAACTCTCTCTAGTAACTGCTCTCACCCTCCACACTTCTGCAGTGTTCCCTATCTCAGTTTGAAATGCTAACATGACCACCTAGACTCTTTCTTTACAGTCACTTCCCTAATGTTGGTGGTTTTGCACAAGCTGTACTTACAATTACATTTGCTTCAGTTTGCATTTTTCATTCCAACACCTGCCCTAGTACTGTTTACTTACACACACCAATCTTCAGGTTGGACTTCTTTACTAGGGTTGAAACATGATCTCATTTCCCCCCCTCAATTCTTGTTGAGAATCAAGCTTCTCGGCTCAATTTCCTCGAGAAATGAGAAAAGCCCCAATTCTCAATCCTTTCTTGATTGATTTATTTACTGGAACCATGTGTGTGTCACGTCCTGCACCAAGTCTCACATTCTGTGTCTGTCTGTCATCTGTCTGTCTCAATACTCTCCTTTTCTACAGCCACCAACTGCACGCCGAAGGGGGTGGGGGTGGAAAGAAAAAACGGCACATGCACAAAATGGTCAGTGGGCCGTTTTGTGCATACGCAACCCTTTTCCAAAATGGCACCATCGTTACTGCCGACATTTTCGAAAAGGGCTGCACATTTACAGAACCCAGTGACCATTTTGTGCATGCAGGTTTTTTTTTCTTTTTAAGTTAGATTCTCACGAGATTCTTGCACTGTTAGTGAGATCTCAAGCTCGATTCTCATGAGATTCTTGTGAGAACCAAGATTCTAGTTTCAGCCCTACTTTTTAGAACCTATATCTCCTTTGTGGTGCTACACTGCATCCTATGCCTGGGGAGTTGCAGTGTCTCATGAGCGCTGAGGTCCCACAAGAATTTGTGGTCATTGGTGATGATGGGACAACAGTGACTGGGGATGAGAGTCTCCATGAATCATGTAGATTTCATTGTAGGGATGTGCGAATGCAGTTCGGAGTTTGGAATGAACTCGAATAGTTCGGTTGACTGAACCGAACTTTCGAACTGAACTCGAATTCGACCGAACTGTTCGGTCAAATCCGAACCAGTTCGGAAGGCCAACATACCCTGTTTTGAATGTACGAACTTGGTTCGGAATTTGACTAAACTTGAATAGTTCAGTTGACCGAACTGAACTCAATTTTCGAACCGAACCAAATTTCCGAGCTCGGTTCTGTTTGCACATCCCTATTTCATTGTCAGCCCTGATAAACAGTTTGGAGTGGCTCCAACCAGGGAAACATTTATCAGAATTGCTCTTTTCCCAAAGGAGATTGAAATTTTGACAGTGCGTCCTTTTCCATTGTGGGAATGTTTAATCAGAAATTACTGCAGAGCAATCCATCTGTTTCAAGGTTGCAGTTCAGTGATGGGCACCTCCTGGGATCAACCCAAGGACCTCTTCAACCTGGAAGTCTTCAGCCCACCCCGAACCTCGCAGAACCTTATGGCTAGGACAAAAAACAAGAATAAAATCTGGGGAGCAAGGAATAGATGCAGAGTTTGAGCTGGGGGTGCATCTAGAAGTAGGAAGGAAGGTTTCCTGGTGCTGCCAGGAAGTCTTGTTTGCTGGCTGGTAGCTAAGAAAGAAGCTGGGAAGTGTGACTGGACTGGAGGCAGTGAATGATAGGGAGAGTTACCAGATTCATGGCAGGTTGAGGTAGTGGCACAGGAGGGCCAGGCAGTGCTCCAGAACCTGTAGGGATATAGGCACAAGGCTGGGTCTTGACACATCCTCCCTTTAAGGGGATTACTGGAGAGTAAGCCATTTGGACAGTTGAATTGCTCAGTTGGGCATGGCCTCAACGGATAAGGTTGGTTGCACGAAATTTAATTTGCACGAATAAAGTCCGTGGGACTTTTGACATTGATTGCACATGAGTCGGCACCTTGTCTCTCGAAAGGACTCAAGAGAGACAAAGTGGTTCAAATGGTAACTTTTTCTTGGACCAACTGTTGTTGGTGGAAATAAGCAAGCTTTTGGGCCACATGGGGCCCTTCTTAAGGCATGTAGCATAGCCAGTAGAAATATATAAACTGAGCAAGCGTAGGGCAGGTCTATAGATGAGGGGTTATGGAATGGGTGGGAGTGGATAGGACAGAGTAGCAGGTGGGAGGGGGGTACCAGACATTTAAAATGGCTGTAACATTATATATTAGTGTAAAAGAGAAAGAAAAAATAGCTAGTGGGAAGCACACAGAAGGGTATAGTGGGAAACAACTTATCAGGTGAAGGGAATAATACGCATATCAAAGGAACTGGGTTGGGTTCACTCAGTGAATTCACTCCCAAGGGGGCAAAAACGTGCAGATTCTCAGTTTGGGTACTGATCTTGTTCCCTTACATAAACCCTCTTAGAACTGGGCTGGACATTTTAGCCTGTCCCTGTCGCTTGTATCTTCCTTGTTTGATTCCTGCCAAAAGCACGGGAAAGGTTTTTGGATTGGATTAGGGACAAGGTGGCGGTGCAGAAATGTTGTACAGATTAAATCTTGTCTCGCGTTGTCCGCACCTCATCTCCACAGTCGGCTCTGCTTAATGGTAAGATTTGAAAGCTGGCGAGATAATGAATTACTGATCTAAACCCGCAGTAGGATAAAATCAAAGACGGTCTCTTTCTCTTTCCAAAGGGTTTGTGCGATTTTTAAATGCTATGCATGCTTCAGGGGAAATTCTTCATTTGGACATTGTGGTTTCCACTTTCCTGAGTCTTTGCTTATACCAGTCTTTGCAGAGAGAACCCCCGCCCCCCTCAAAAGTTACTTAACAGCTTCAACACGGTGGAGCTTAATTCTGCTGCTTTGACACCAGCTGGTTCCTTGGGGGATAATGAAATGAAAGGGGGGAAAGGAAGAAAAGCAGAAAAATAAATATAAATAAATAAATAAATAAATAAATTGAAAGGGGTAGTTTAATTCAGGAGGAATTATTCTTCTGATGATTTATGGCTTCATTAATGACTTTGATTGAACTAATGATTTTTTTTTGTACTTACAAAGAATTAGGGCTGCTGGCTGAAAGGTTATTGGATGTCACAGCAAAGGAGACTCATTTGTCTCCATTTAAATACTTAGTGATCTCCCCCCCGCCCTCCATCCCCATGCTCCCCATTCATGTCACATCGATCAATGGAACTTCTCTTTTTAGTATTTGGAAAGTTTCTTTGCTTTATGCACAGAATAAATTGATTCAAAGTGATGGCGGGTGGAGTGGCATGTGTGTAACCAAAAGCTATAGACAGCCAATGCAAATGCAATACTGCTCCCTTTAAGCCACGGACAACTAGATGTGAAATGAATAGTAAATTTATTATCCCCGGTTAATATCCACCATTCCAGATAGTTTGGTGGTTATCGTTGGATTATGACGATGACTAACTGACAAATAACCATTACGGTTAATGGTTTACCTGCCATTGTAACAGGGCAAGCTAGGTGAGAGAGAGCCTGGCCCTTTAAAGGGAATTAAGGCTGGCTGTGGTAGCATGGGCTAGGCAGGTAGAGGTGATATGATGGTGGGATAGCACCTAAGGCACTGCAGCTGTGCTAACCAGGGGCCAGGTGGACTGGGTGGGATAATAGTAGGTGGGTCTGGGCATGGTGGGGCAGCCCCCAGCCAGGAGCTGAGTGGTTCTTTCACCGGATTAAGAGTTGGGAGCTGAAGGGGAGCTCCGCGACCAGATTGATATACCCAGGAGCTAAGTGGGAGCTCCATTGGATGAGGAGGCTTGCCTAAGTACAGGGCTGGTGCTGGAGTTGACCAGTACTACTGGAGAGCTCGCCCAAAGCTGCCAGAGGGAAGTGCTGAAAAGATGAAGGTACTTGGAACCAGGGTACCCAGGGTGGGACTGTGCCTGATGGAACTCGGGAAGGGGACAAGCAGTTAGGTGCTCTGATGAGGCCAAGACTGGGGTGTAATAGACTTTCAATAACCAAGGAGGAAGCCCAGACTCATTTCATTAAGGGACGCCACAATTTTGAGCAGGACGCCTCCTTGGATAATGTTTCAGCTCTGACATAGACTTACAAATCTGTAGCTATGGTATCCCCTGTACGGTTTTCTTTGCACAGAGCCCCACAAATCTTAAGGATGCCTTAGGGGCGTGCATGTCATTTTCGTTATTACAATAACGATAACGAAAATTGTCATTTTTGTTATTGCAATAGCGAAAACGACAACTGAGAATAATGATAATGACAACTGAGAATAACGATAATGATACCGATAACCAAAACGACAATGTCATTATTGTTGTCGTTATTATTAGCGCTGTAGCGGTTGGGTTTTGGAGGGGAAATGTGGAGAGGGGAGAAGGGAGCAGACATCTCGGAGCCCTAAACAGGGTTGAACTCTTGAACTGTGCCTGTGTTGGGAGGGGGAAGGAGCTCGGCAGTATCTGTTGGATGTATCGCTGGCCAATGAGCAGCGCAAGCAGGTCCCAGCAGTCTCATGGCACTCTGTGATCGCTCAATTCCTGTTGCCTCCCACAACCAATCAGGGGGGGCTCTGGGGGAGGACACGGCAACCCTTTATAATGGGAGGGCCAGGCTTTTTCTCTCTGTTCTGAGACAGTTCTGTTTGTCGGGTTGCATTTATTACAGAACTGTGGTGCATACACACAAAAAATCCTCCGTAACCCTCACAGTATTACCAACATCTTTCCTGCCTCATACCCTACCTTTTACCTTCTCCCTTTCCCTGCCCGTCTCCCCCTGTACATTATATACAGATAGGTCGTATAGATTAGATATAGATATAGATTATAGACATATAGATTAGATTAGAATAGTTATATAGATAATTTATGAGATAATAGTTTTCCTTTTCGCTTCCCCTGTCTCCCTTAGATTTAGATACATATTAGTTGCACACAGGAACCGAGACCGATACCAAAAATAAAATATTTGTTTGAAATGGTACCGATAACAATAACGATAACAAAAATGACATTGGCATTAATAACGACAACGAAAATGACATTTTTGAAACGCAAAAACGAAAATGACATTGGGGCCTGGCTCACACCCCTAGTTATCATTAGCACCCCTCCACGAACCTTTGCACAGCAATTGGGAAGCTTTTCGCCATGGATTAACTCCTATTTTCAGCGGATAGCTATTTGATGTACCCATATGCTCTCTGTTATTTATCATCTGAGCACCTCATGGTCTTTGCCTATTCCTCATCGGACCTCTTGTTGTTCCTATTTTCTAGCGAGGAAAAGATGTATAGGTGATAAATTGATTTATCCTAGGCCACACAAGGGGATAATGTTGCTATGTGCGTGTGTTGAATGTTTCTTGGCATAAAGGGGGTCTGTGTTAATGCAGAGATTTAGATTTAGGCCTCTAAAATCTCTGGCTACCAGCACAATTGCTAGATATATTTTTCCTCACAATTCTTCATCTAACATAAGTTACCAGAAGGTAGACTCCATATCACTAAAAACTTTCTAATAGTCGGAGCCGTGCGGCAATGGAACAAGTTGCCTAGGGAGGTCGTAGGTTCTCCATTGTTGGAGGTTTCCCAAAAAGTGGCTGGATATTGCAGCTGTAGATGACTGACATCGCAGCAGAGGGATGGACTAGATGTACCTTCCAACTCTATGATTCTGTTATGGATGTCGCCTTTGCAGGATCAAGGATGGCTCCAGGCTTAAGTGACATGTCCAAAGAGGGTGACCAGGGCTCAGAATGACACTAAGATGTTTGCCTAGAAAACACAGCAAGGTCTGAGCAAGCTGTGAGTGGTTAAATAAGTCGGAACATGATGGGTTGGTGAGGAAAGTTGGCTAGGAGAGTAGGCAGGATGGAGAGAAGGCTGGAACAGAAGGCGGGTAGGTTGGGTTTGTAGGCAGGTTGGAGGACCGCCTGGAAGGCTGGGTTGGTAGAACAGGCTGACCTGAAGCTCTGTGGCAGCAGTCTGGCAGCAACTGTCTTGTCGATGAATTGCAGCAATGAGTGGCAGGATGCCACAGGAGACAATAGAGCAGGGGCAGTTTTCAGGACACCAGGGGAATTACCCTTCCTGGCCTGATCCCCCTCCACACACTCTTCATGCTGTTAAAAAGAAAGAAAGATTAAAAAAAACCTCATTTGAGTCCCAAAGGCACGGATGAGGGGGGGGGGGGGGAACCAGCAACCTGCTCCAGTCTTGCTCCAAGTCCTCCAGTTCAGCAATCAGCTGAGTGCTCAGTGTTGTTGTTGTGCCTCCCTGGACACATGTGCAGGCAGGAGCTGAGGGGTTGGGGGCCAGTGCCTCCTGCTAAGCCTCCTCTAAGGAGTCCCTTAAGGGACAAAACTTTACAAAAGCGATTTGGGCTATTGGGCTTAGAGCCCATGCTGCCTGACTGGGGAAAAGCACTTTGCTTTTCCCACCAGTGGGGGCAGTGTTCCACAGAGCCCTATGGGCTGCTTTGAAAGACTCTGTTTGGACTAGAGACTCAAACGCCCAGGAAGTGTGTGCCAGAGTGCACAGTTGCTGCTGTTGAGGGCTCAGGCTGCCTGCCTGTACCCCACCCCCTAAGGTGGGGTTAAAAGAGAGCTCTCCTCATTTGGCGCGCTGGTGATCTGTGCCATTTTGGTGGAGAGAGAGTGCTGGCTGGCCTGGCTTGTTTGTGGCTTTGTTACCCGGCGCTGCTGCTGGGCCTGCATCAGACACCTCCCCATTGGTGAGAGAGTAATTTTTAGTTGTTTTGCTGGGAAACACGGGTGAATGAATACTCCATGTTTAGTTTCAGCAGAAACTACCTCTTACATTGCAACAGAGTGGGGTCTATTTGTCGTGGCTACTCTTTTCTTAAAATGGTCCCTTCACTGTTTCACTGCTGCTTTCTGCTGGAAAGTAGTTTCTGGCCTCTCTGCTTGTGACTGTGACTTTGAGCATCTTGCCTGGGTTTTCTGTTGAGAAACAGAAATGCACTGTTTAAATTTTGATGGGCCTGGTTTGGTGCCAACAGAGGCCTGTAACTGGCCAAACTTTTTTAAAAGGCCTGTGTGCTTGGACAGGCATTTGGCTTCCAGGGATACGGTGTAGGTAGTGGGGATGCTGGTCTCGATGGGCCTGGTTTGGTGACAATGCAACCCTGAAACTGGCCAAACTTAAAAAAAAGGCCTGTTTGCTTGGATAGACATTTGGCTGTTGGGGATAGGGTGTAGCTACTAGGGATGCTGGTCTGGATAGGCCTGGTTTGCTGGCAATGAAGCCCTGAAACTTGCCAAACTTCTTTAAAAAGGCCTGTTTGCTTGGACAGGCATTTGGCTGCTGGTGATACAGTGTTGGTGCTGGGGGTGCTGGTTTGGATGGGGAGTGTTTGGTTGCTATACAGGCCTGCAATTGCTCTCCTTGTGAACAGAGGAGAAAGTAGATAGGAGCACGGCAGAAGAGAAGGCTGCAGACAACAAGGAGGCCCCTTTCTCCTACTGAACCCATCTCTTCCCCTTACTCTTCTCGTGCATCAAAACCTAACCCTTTCCCTCCTACTCTCCTCTGTTGTCCTTCTCTTCCCTTTCATTCTCTTCTGAGAAGAGAATGAAAAGGATGCCATGAAAATCAAGGATTTGAGGGTTCAGGATAAAGGTAGGTGATGGCAATATAATCTATTTTTGTAATCTGCTATGGTTAATTTGGACCCGGTGGGAGAGAGTGGATGGGACCCCAGTAAGAGGGCTCTCTATCGCCCAGTAGGAGTGCATCACACAGCAGCGTTCCCAGTGTTAACTAATGTAATGTCCATCCAGTGTTAACCCTGGGAACTCCTTGCTGCTAGGTTAAGCCACGCCACTGGCCTACCGCTGCCCCTGGCTCCAGCCCGCTGCCGGCAAAGCCGCTGGCAGAAGGTTCAACACAACCACTGTCCTATCAGCCTCAAAAACCACCAGCTGACACTGCAATAGAGGTATGGCAGGAACTGGAAATAAATACAGGAGGAGGGGCAAATGGGCAGCAGCCTCCTGATCACCTGACCCTCTCATGCTGTTGTAGGTTCAAGCTGGATTGCACCTCCTTAGGTGTTGTCCCGCAGTCTGCCCTTGGGTTGTGGTGGTGCAAGTGCTAAGACACCAGCTCAGTTTTCTCAGAGATCCAGGTTCTAGACCCCAGCACCTGAGAATGAGTCAGATGTCAATCTAAAACAAATAGACCTTTTTTAAAAAAAGAAAAATCACTAATATTGTTCCCATTTTTGGAAAGCCAGCCATATGTTTGAATAAATATCGGCACCCAAATCATTAGTGGGTTTATCTGTAGATTTGGATATTTCATTTTGGATAATCTAGTTTTTCTGGGGGTCCCATAGGGATGTGCGAATGCGGTTCGGATGTTCGGAGTTTGAGCCGAACTCGGCGTGTTCGGACGACAGAACCGAACGTCCGAACCGAACAGCCGAACAGTTTGGAAAAGTTCGGATGAGTTCGGGGGCAGGAAAAACATGACTTTGGGTGGGAAAAACGTGACTGGAAGGGGGAGGCAGCTGAGGAGCAGACTTCCTGGCACCAGGGTTGGAGACCAGGGGTTGTTTCAGGGCCAAATGATACCGATTACCGGGAAAAAAATCGATTTCGGTATCGGTATCGATAGCGCTATTTTCGGATGTTCGGCCGAACCGAACACCTGAACCCGAACACGGGTTTCGAACTGAACGACCAACATCCGAAAGGCGTTCTGTTCGCACATCCCTAGGGTCCAACCCCCCCCCCCCCCGGCATTTTGGTAGAGAGAGTCATTTATTTGACCAAACATCTGAACCAAAATGACTGAAGACGACAACCTGACAAAACCAACCCCTAAAGCAGAAATGAATATGTGAATGAAGCAGGGATGAATGGCAGTTCTGGTCTGTTTCATCTGACTAGAGTTGAAAGAAGCAAAAATGGATGAACGCATCAAATTGTTGGTACTCAACCTGACCCCGCTAAGGGGTACCCGATTATTGCCTGACTGGTTACCCAGTGTCCCATTTTCCAACTTCCAGTCTTGGAATACTGACTTCCATACCGATATTCTAAGTTACCGTCACGTTTTTCACTCTTTGCACTATTTTCCAGTATCGATTTCCTGATTTACTGATCAGTAATTGTAAATCAGTAACAGTAATTGCCAATTTTAGGAGTAATCGAGTACCTGAGAGGGGCTCAGGTGGCCCAGCAGGCACCGGTTACGGTACTTAAATTCTGATGCTCGTTTCATCTGTACATCTGACCCAATTCAAAGTAGTTGAAATCGATAAATACGATATTCACCGCGGATATTCATGTCAGCTCTTAGAAATGTGTCCACGAGAGAGGAAAGACAAGCTCATTCCATCCCTTTCTCCTCTTCTCTCTGCTGGTTTGTTAAGAGCTGACATTTCCCACAAACTTACTTTCCCCCATCTTAGCTGCAGCAGCCTCTTCCTCTTCTGCTGAGCCACATTAGCTGGTATCCCCAGGACTCCAGCACACGCCAGGGACTCTGTGCTGAGTTTGGTGGCATTTCAAAGGCTGCTTCCCTCTTCCTAGTTCTATGTAGAAGAGCTTAGTGGAGGACACCTGGGGAAACAATTCTGAGCAGGTTGCTTCCTTGGGGTTAAGTCTATACCGGCAGTAGCCTAGGAGGTTCTCTTCCCAGCATTGCAACTGAGTTTGTGCAAATAATGTCATCTCTCTATTAGACACGATCTCCCTGTATTCAAGTTTTCAGGGGTCTAGAATACAAGTCATATGAATAACAAGAGATGGGAGAGAGCGGGGATATGTTGATAGTTTTGAAATATCGAAAATAATGCCATTGAAAAAATGGAGAGCATGTGTTTACTCTTGCCACTGAGAATAGGATAAGAAGCAATGGGGTTAATGTAAAAGAAATTGGGTTTAGGTTAAGTTTTAGAAAAAAACGAATTCCCAATGGTTAGAATAGTTCAGCAATAGAATGAGCTGCCGAGGGTGGTTGTGGAAACTCTGTGTCTGGAGTCAAGATGAAAAGAGTACATGCAAAAATGGGGATACCCAATGAATTTCTAGTCCTTGTCTTGGACTGAACATTTTGGTTAGGTACCTGAAATACGGAAACGCTGAAATATCAACAAACTGGTATATGGAAAAACCATTTTTTGTCCTGATTTTTTTTTTTAACTTTTCACCCCAAACTTGGGGGAAATTTGAGGCAGGCTTTTGGGGTGTTTGAGTAATTTTGGCTACGTGAAAAACTGATATTTGCAATTTTGAGGGTTTTTTGAGTATGTGGTTGGTATTATGCAGGTATCACCCACAGGTACTGAATTTTAGCTCTATGGCTGAGGTTTTCAAGAAACGACTGTATAGATATCCATCAGAAATGCTTTTGTTATAGGGTATCCTAACTTAGGGCAGGGGACTGGACTATATGACCCTTGAGATCCCTTCCATTTTTCAGCTCTGTGATTCTAAATTGGAGACAATGATACACTCCCTCGTAAAGGCTGCTGAGGTCTACAATTGAACAGTATAAGGCCTCGGGTTATTATGTGGGAACTGAAATTTCCCCTTTCTCCCTGTCTCTAACCTCCCCCTGTTGGCCTGTGTCTACCCTTCCCTTTTTAGCGAAGGCTATTGAATGGGTGGTGACCCATCAGTTGCAGACGCATCTAGACCACATCCGTTGCCTGGATCCCTCGCAGTCAGAATTTCGTCCGAGTTATGGCACTGAGACCGCACTTGTGGCCTTGGTGAATGACCTAAGAGTAGATCTGGATACGGGGTGTTCGATACTGCTGGTTCTTCATCTTGATCTTTGAGGCTTTTGACACCATGAACCATGAGGTGTTGGTGATACGCCTGTGGGACCTGGCTGGAGTGGATGGGACGGTTTTGCAGTGGTTCCATTCCTTCCTAGCAGATAGATCACAGTGCGTAGTCCTGGGAGAATGTACTTAATCCCCCAGGGGTTTCCTGTATGGGGTCCCGCAGGGTTCCATCTTGTTTCCCCCCCCCCATTCAATGTGTATATGCAGCCGCTGGGGGAGGTTGTGTGTAAGTGGGGAGTATGATGTCGTCAATATGCTGATGATACTCCGCTGTATCTCTCTTTTTCATCCGACCCAGGCCCTGCAGTTTTGGTGTTTTCCCAATGCCTGGCTTCTGTGGAGGACTGAATGAGGACTAGCCAATTGACGCTGAATCCCGACAAGACAGAGGTGATGTTCGTTGGTGGGGCCGGTATTCTGGGCAAAGTGGAATCCCCCATTATTTACAGTGTTTGCCTAGTACTTGCACCTTGTGTGCAGAGCATGGAGTACTCCTGGATTCGCAGTTGCACTTGGGTGTGCAGGTGATGTCTGTGGCCAGGAGTGCTTTTCACCGGTTACATCTGGTGAGGTGGCTCCGTCCGTACGTCTTGGACTCTGATCTTGCCACCATCATCCATGCATTTGCCAGCTTGAGTCTGCATTACTGTAATGCCCTCTTTGTGGGGCTGCCATGGTGACGGTCCAGAGGCTGCAGTTGGTGCAGACTGTGGCGGCCCATCTGCTGACGGGGATGGGTCATCGGGAGCACATTACACGAGCGCTCCAAGCATTGTGCTGGCTGTCTATTGTCTTCTGGGCTCAATTCAAGGTGCTGTTTTTGACCTATAAAGCCCTAAGCGGTCTGGGTCCTAGCTACCTGAGGGACCGCCTCACTTCCCAGGCTCTGGGGTGGCTCCTGCAGTTGTCGGGGGGAGTGGAGGATTCTCCTGGAGGTCCCTCAATATCGTTGGGTGGGGACCAACAAGCAGGTGTTGTTGGTAGCTGGAACTCACTCCTGGTGGATGTTGGGTCTCATCCTGCCTCTCCTTCTTTTTGGACGCCGGTGTAAGAAGTGGTTCTTCCGCCAGGCTTTCGGTGGAGGGGATAGATGTGGGGAGGGTTGGGTCTGGGTGGGTTTTTATATTTTTTTGTGCTTGCTGCCTGCCTTTATTGCATAAATATGTATGGTTGTTTATTTTATATATTTTACTGTTGTTTTATTGTATTGATTGATTGTTAACTGTTGTGAGCTGTCCTGGACTGCCGGAGGCAGGAGGGCGGGATACATATATATTAATAAATAAAATAAAATAAATAAATTCCAGTCCCCAAATGATGGGTATTGAATTTATTTGAAAATGTGGCCTTCAAAAAATTAACTCGTGCTACTTTCTCGTAACAGTTATTATTTTGTTTCTAAAATGCTTTCAGTGTTCAAAGTACTTTACAGTCTAGTAAAGAGCCCTGTGTTGTAGGTCATTGTTGTAGGGGTGTGCAATTGGCTTTTGTTTTTTTTAATTACTAAAACAGATGAAGCCCTGTTCATTTTTGTACTTAAAACGTGACAACGATAGGCCAGGTTAATGAAAATGGACAAAAATGAAGAAAAAAAGAGTCTGTTTTCATTATAAATTTTTTTAAAAACCCCACTGAGTATGTGCAAAATGGCCACCATGGTAATTCTGCACATGGGAGCCCTTTCCCAAAAGGGCACTGACGGTGTCGGTGTAATTTTGGAAAAGGGATGAGCATGCGCAGAATGGTCCCGTGACTATTTTGTGCCATGCGCAGTTAATTGATTTTTTTAAATAAAAGTAAAAAAAGAACAAAAAACCTGAAAACAAATGTTTGTTTGTTTTTTAACAAAACCCCCTGAAAATGAAGGGGTTTATTTGTAAACTAAAATGAAACCCCTAATTGTTATTCCCATTGTGCAGTTCAATTGAGACCAAGAGAGAGTGACTTGATCAAAGCTACTCAATCAGTTTGTGGCTAAGATGAGCTTTAAACCTTGGTCCCCCAAGTCCTAAAGCTAATCTGCTAGGTCACACTAGCTCATTTATCAAACCGAGTCCTATCCACACAAACAAGGAATTTTCTCACTAGACCAGATATCATTGTATCTAAGTGGATGCTGGATACCATGCTATCTGCCCAGATACTAGATAGAAGTGGAGATTCGTTTCTGATCTACTAGTCATGAATGTTGACAAGCAAACATATCTCCCACTTAATTCTTCACCAGGAAAAAATCTACTCAAGAGGATGCTATATTCCAGAGCTGTTTGGACGTCCATTTTCATAGTGACTCACCCTTTGGTGATTTGCTTATGCCAACTTTTCCACAGCCCTCAGAACAGATTCTCCATGTTACTTCTTAAAAAGATTGAATTTTCTCCTCTTATTTGCCACTCTGGGGACTTTTGTGCTTTTCCTGCAACACAAACGAGAATGTCAGTGTTATTATAGCTAGCTAGTCCAATAGGGAGGCCAACGTTACGGCTACATTGGCAGGTCAGCTGATGAGCCGTTCTATACCTAGAGTTAATGACTAGGGATGGGCGAACGCAGTTCGGAGTTTGGACCGAACTCGACCAGTTCGGTCGACTGAACCGAACTTGATTTTCGAACCGAACCGAATTTCCGAACTCACTTCTGTTCGCCCATCCCTAAAGGATAATATTCCATGTAGTTCAATGGGGTTTGAATTTCCGAACTTTGTTCAGAAGTTTGGAGTTCAGACCGAACTCGAATAGTTTGGTCGAACTGAACCGAATTTCCGAACTGAACCGAACCGAATTTCCAAACTCAGTTCTGTTCGCCCGTCCCTATTAATGACCATGCATACGCACATGTATAGCATCAGTTCATGGAATATATATACACACAGGCTTGAAAACATTCTGGATGATGGGGTAGAGCTGACTCAGCTGAAACGGGTACTTAATTTAGTACCTATGGCTACCTGAATTTTTTGAGTACCACACTGAATACTCGATGGGCTGCTCCGGTACCAACTGAGTACTGACATACCTGAAAAATCAGTAACTTCTCTTACTTTTTTTTTAATTTAATTTTTTATTTTCTGATTGTTCTATCGGGATGGAATCATTTTGCACATGCATAATAATTTTTTTAAAATATATTCTATTTTTCATTTAATTTGTTTTTAAAAAACACCTCACAGGCACGAAGTAGCAGCCAGACCATTATGCGCATGTGTGTCCTTTTGCAAAGTTGCACTGGAAGCATCGGCGCCATTTTGGGAAAGGGACATGCACGGGCAGAATGGCCAGGTGGCCATTTTACGCAGGCGTGGTGATTTTTTAAATTCAATTTTATTTTTAAAATGAAAAGGGGTGAAAGCAAATGACGATCGTTGGCTTATTCCTCTGCTTTCGTAACGTTAGTTATGACCCCCGTCCAGAAGCTGTGGTAAACAAATCTAAACATGGTATAATATGTTCCTAGAAGTGTTTTGTTGTATCATGTAAACTGGGGATAAGCTAACATCTATTCCAACAATGCAATCATCTGTAGTAACGCTCAGGCTGCTCAGGCCTTTAAGCTTTTTCATTGCTAACTCCCTGTTGCCATGAGAGATGGTCTCCACACAGAGATTATCTGCAAAGAAATTCAAGCATTTAAAAAAAAAAATCCATTTGCTAGAGCGGCATCTGTTTTCAAGAACCAACTCAATTAGCAGAGACTAGTCTCTCAGTCTACTCAAGCTAATTGTGCTGAACACATGCCTTCTTCAGATGGGGAGCTCCTTGGGTGGACTAATTTATGAATCTTGCCATTATATATAATTATGTTTGTTTGCTTTCCATTATATGTGCATTGATAACCTCATTATTTATCATTTATGTATTACTTTCACCGTTCAAAGTGCTCTCCAATCCTTATCTAGCTTCCCTTCACAACAGTGTGTGAGAGGTCATTATCACTCCCATTTTACACACGGGGAACTGAGGCAAAGAGAGAGGGTATTTTCAGACGTGACGAGCCCAGAGGCCCGCCATGCTGAACCATGGTCCGGGATCTGGTTCGGATCCCGGACAGGAATCTGCCCGGCCATCCTGTAGACGTGCCAGCAGATTCCTACAGAGGATCGGGGAGGGGGCGGGACCATGCGGCACGACGTGCGGCTTCACAGACCCACCCCCCATGGTCCCCCAGCCGCCCGCCCTCTGGAAGACGGGCGATTGCAGTGGCCAATTCGGCCGCTGAACCTGATCCCGTATCGTGGTCTGGGCCACAATCTGGGATTGGCGGAAGGTAACAGATGTTAATTTCCACCGATCCCGGATTGTGGTTGCGCTAACCACGATTCCGGAGGTGAGGCCGGCCTCACCTCCGGAATCGTGGTTAATCTGATTCTTGCTGGACGTTCACTGGGGTGAACATCTGGCGGGCCTCTCCTCCACCACAGGGGATTGACTGTGGTTAGAGGGAGGCCCGTAACATCTGAAAATACCCATAGTGCCTCGCTCAAGGCCTCCTGTTGAGTTTATGGCTAAGATAGGATTTGAATCGAGGTCTAAATCCAGCACCTTAACCACTAAGCTGCACTAGCTCTCTCGTGTTCAATCCTAAATCCCCTCATGAGCATGAGCATGCATGCACGCCATATTCCCCATAAAGGGGATGCATGTGGGTTGTGTGAGGGTTGCATGCATGCTCTGCAAACAGTTAATCATATGGCACACACGCAGGGCTTAGGATTGCCCCCTTGTATATAATCCCAAATGTTATGAGTTTGTGTGTGTGCATATATTCTCTCACACATACCTGTTTTCTTTAGGATGACAATTACAAAGATGACAATTTCAACTTTCATGGCACTTAAATTATTTGACACCAGATACAATGAAGCCATACCGAAATCCTAGCTAGTGGACACCCTGGAATTCTGTAAAATTTTGTATCCAGCTATACAACGGAATTTCGGTGCTGATCCCAACTCCTGTAATACTCTAAATGTGAACAGATCAACATTTCTGAAGAGTTTTTCATATCTGTCATTTAGAAGCGGCAGTAAGCCAGAACAGACATGCGGATTCTCTGTCCCCCTCTACTGGTGGTGCTCGACCACAATAAGACATGCGGATTCTCTGTCCCCCTCTACTGGTGGTGCTGGGCCAGAACAGACATGCGGATTCTCTGTCCCCCTCTACTGGTGGTGCTCGACCACAATAGACATGTGGATTCTCTGTCCCCCTCTACTGGTGGTGCTCGACCACAATAGACATGTGGATTCTCTGTCTCCCTCTACTGGTGGTGCTCGACCACAATAGACATGCGGATTCTCTGTCCCCATCTACTGGTGGTGCTAGGCTGCACAGAAACTTTGCTTCTCTAAACACCTCTAGTGGAGACACTAGGATAAAAAGAGGGTTTAGCACTGTGTCTCCCTTGAGTGGTGAGATGAGACCCCACAGAGAACCATCAGCCTTATTTGCCTGAGGTCTGACATCCCGGATTCCCGGTCCCTTAATGCAGACAACAGTGCCTTGTGTTTCAAGATCCTAGAGGTTCATAAGTTTGGTTCCTGCTGACAATTAGACCTGATATGGGTAGTGGATTTATTATTCGTGGGTATTATTTACATTTTGAGGTTGCCCTTTGAGTCAAAAAATAATATTTGTGACTGATTTGTACTAGGACTTAGGTGACCCTACAAGGGAAGGGAGTTCCAATGCTGTGGAGCAGCCACTGAGAACACCTCTCTGCATGCCCAGAGTGAATGGACCTGGGCCAATAAATGAACTTGCCAGAGGGCGCTCTTGGCTCATCTCGGAGGCCACGAAGGGACATAAGGAGGAAGGCGGTCCTTTAGTAAGGTCCAGGCCATAACTATAAATGCGCAATAGTGCTAATATTACAAAAAAAGACATATTCAAAATACGGAAATGAGCAAAATATTGAAATCAAATTGGAAAGACCCCAAGAAACAAACAAACCTAACTCCAAATTGATAGTCAACAGACTGGAAACAGATATAGGTAATTGCAAGTTGAGTATATTGGATGGGTTTACCCATTTTGGGGGAGATACATTTTGCAGCTGTACTTACTCTGGGCTCAATCTCAAACCCTATGTGCACAGCTTCTGTGGGTGTGGGCAGCTTTCCCATGGCTTGTGCATGGCTTGTGTGTGGGTCTTTGTCCTGCCCATATGGGTGCGTGTGCGATTTGCGTGCGGCTTGCATGCAGGATGCACATGCGCTGTTGGCGCGGTACACAGGGTTTGCGATCGACTCCAATGGTTCCAGATTGTCAACATGGACACTGCCATTGCTTCTGATACATCTGAGCATCTGTGTACTCCCTCTGACCTATATGCCCCTCCGCATCTTCACATACTGAGAGAAATTGTCCACATTGCGTCAACACCAGTAATTTTCTTGTTGAGGAGACTAGCTCATTTCTCATGTAATATATATGGACAGGGCTATTTGAAGTCATTGAGGAAGGATTTTCTTTTCTTTCCAAATTGCCTGCTGTAACATGAAATTGCTATCTCATTCCAAGTATTGTGGTGTGGGCAGAGCTTGGAATCTTGATCCGTCCCTCTCATAGAAAATGACAAGTGAGTGCACCGTAAGGCACACTTCATTTGATCTGTCAAATGTCATAAACCATTTTCAGAGAATTTGTACTCTAACCTTCGTAATGCCACCGTGAGGCCTTTCAGAGGCAAGCCACCAAGAGCAAAGAGTGTTTTCCAGCTGTCGAGAAAGAGAATGAAAGGAATCACAGCTTATTAATCTGCTACCATCTTTAATTGTTGGTTGGGGCCAATTCCAAGCTCCGCTCACCGTGCTCATGGCACACACAATGCCCATCTATGCCTACACATGCAACTCGTACACACCCTGCTATGGCGATGATGACCCATGTGCATGCATAAGCCATGTGTGAAGGGTTTTGGGGTCACATGCATTGGCTGATGGGAGGGGTAAGCATTTCTTTGGTTCAATTCCCAACTTGAGCACAAGTGGTCTTTCGTTTACTCAATTTTTCTGATGCAGTGGACATCCATGAGTATTTCAAAACCATACAATACAAGTGGTTGACATGGACCGGATGGGTACGTGTAGCCTAGGGTGTCTGAAAACAAATATTAGCCTCTGGTATCTGACGTGGCGCTATCATCAGATTTTTCCCTATATTTTATATATGTTGTTTTTTTAAATCATGTTTTAGAACATATTTTGGTTAACCAAATTACTGTTACAAAAATACCAGTTTTCTGTTACCAAATTACCATTTCCTACCGTTTTACTGATTGCCAAATTACCCTTTATCTGTCAATTTCCAATCATCTATGGATTGCTCCATGTCAGAATGACACTGACCCTTTTCACACGGACTGCCGATGGGGACGGGGGAAAGGCAGTCCATGTGCACGCTGCTGTTGGGGCAACGCGGGGGTGCGGGTGCAGACGAATGCACAACCATCCCCCACCTATCCTCATGCATCCCCATGCACAAAGTAACCTGTGTTTTTGCCGGTTGCTCCATGTGTGGGGGATGCGTGGAGATGCATGGGTTGCGGGATTGTGCCACCCACCCACCTCCACATTTACATGATACGCCCCCTCCGTGTGGATGATGGGTGTCTGTGCATGGGGGCGTCTCATGTAGGAAGGGTCACTAACATGGTAGCAAATATGAATAAGGAACAAACAACTGAACCCAGATGGAAATGGTTTAACTGAACAACACAACTTAGCGGAACTGAACCAAATGATGACAGAACCAAACCAGACCAAATCAATGGATGACCGATCTGAATGCAGGCAGACTGAACCAAACAGTATTCACCTGTGGAGCAGGCCACATACCCGATCCAATGGATTAAGACTGGAACACTTAAATCCAATGGACAGCACATTTCTTTCTAACTTACACGCCCCGACAGAGACCACTGCGGAACCCAGCTCCACAGTCGTTCCAGGCAGTACCTGTCACTTTCAAAGGCCAGTCAGTACCCCCACCCCGACAGCACCTCTCACCTGAGACGTGCTGTGTGTGCGTGTGTGTGTGTGTGTGTGTGTGTGTGTGTGTGTGAAAGCGGCCTTTGAAACTTACAAGCCCCATCTGGGAATGCTGCAGAGTTGGGCTCTGCAATGCTCCCAGCTTGGGCCTGTCACTTTCAAAGGCCAGTCAGTACCCCCACCCCGACAGCACCTCTCACCTGAGATGTGCTCTGTGTTTGTGTGTGTGTGTGTGTGTGTGAAAGCGGCCTCTGAAACTTACAAGCCCCATCTGGGAATGCTACAGAGTTGGGCTCTGCAATGCTCCCAGCTTGGGCCTGTCACTTTCAAAGGCCAGCCAGCATGTTTTGTGCAGCCCGTTGAATCCCATTTGGGTATTGATGTTGCCCAAACAGTGCTGAATTAATTTGGGCATCCTAGATTCATTGGGGGTATCTTAATCTTTGGGTTGCAGTTCTACTCTTCATGTCCTCTGAGATTCCTGTCATGCACAAGGCCCTCCATTAGGCTGAATCCTGTTCTGCTCAACTTGGACCACTTCCCTGTGGCATAGGATATATTGCAACACAAGCCGTTTTTCATCTGGCTCCATTACCAGCACGTCATGGATGGGAAAAAGCACCGTTTGCTTCATTTGTAACAATAAAGCACCGATGGCCAAAGCAGCTGGAGTTGGCGGCATCTTCCCATGCTTTCTGGGAAAGCACAACACATCTTGGCTGTAGTCCAGCACATTTTTCAATTAAAGCAATCTGACCTTTGCTACAAAACTCAGTGGAGTCGCAGAATTACTTCTGCACTTAGCGTTGCATGCAATTATCACCTTGCTGGCTCCAATTGCATCTCTGAATATCCTTAACAGCTCCTTCTCATTTGCAAGCTAGAACTTCTCAGACAGGTAGGATGGAAATGATTCAAATCTAACGAGAGAAATACATCATCCTCAATCTTCTTTATGTGTTTCTATCAGTTTGAAGTTCAGAGATGGTCGATGATATACTGTTCTAGGCATAGGGAAACATGTCTCTCCTATAACGCATACTCAAGTGCGGCAATCTCAAAGAGTTGGCTGGAGTTCTTTTTTCCTCTCTAGCTTTTATTTGGAATGGAAATACTGGAGCTTGAATGGTACATGTGAGTAATTCACAAGATTTCAAGTACTGTTTTGGGCAGAGATTAAAGCTGTCCCCCAATCCTTGAAAATCTTGGCAAAAACCAGGTTCTTGGTGAGATTTTTGAGAACAAGAACGGGTCGAGAATTGGCTGATTCTTGACCCTTTCTCTCAAGATTCTCGTGTGATCGAAAACCAGCTCTGCGCGTGTGCAAAATGGCCACAGCAGGCGCGGAATGTTTTCAAGCTTTTGAAAATCTCATGAGAAATGTCAAAAAAAAGAGCTGGGCACATGCACGAAATGGCCATTGGGTGCGCACATGTGTAGGATGGTCGTGGTGGCCATTTTGTGTAGAAGCCGAGTATTTTTTTGAGGTTTCTCGAGAATCTCGTGAGATTCCCAAGAACCCTTGTGAGAACACACCAGGGTTGCAAGAATCTCACATGTTCTCAAGAGAATGGATTTCCATTCTCGTTTCACCCTTAGTTTTGGGCATCCGGCATGGAAGTCAAACAATTTTTTAGTATCCCAAACCCTGGTATTTTCTCCGCGTTTGACCAGCTGTAGTTCCAAGCGACTATTTCTCTATGTTAGGTTAATAAGCCAAATTAACAAGATGATTTCTCTTTAAGAAATAAATCCTCTCTCTCGCTCCCTTGCTGCAATCACAACTGCTCTTCTCCAAAGCACTTAAACCAAAGAGAAACAATTTTTGCTGTGCCAGCAACTGTCTTCCCTCGATATTTTGATTTTGTCTCTTTTACATTCCTTTGGATTATGCGTCAGGCTGTTTGCTTAGATGTGATAATAATGCCATTTGTGTATTACTAAATACTCTTAACCTTTTTAGCTATTATTTGTCTTCACTCCCCTGTGTTAATGCGTAGCTCTTCTGTTATCTGAGACTGAATCCTGTAGGACTCCTATCAGTGGTTTCTGAATGCAGGCAGTGTAGAGAGGGGATTGCCTTGTCTTGCTCGGCCTCTGTAGTGATAATGAGCAGCTGTGTGCATCTTAAGTCCTGGAGGTTATTGCCTGAAGCTTTAAAAACCAATATATGTATAAAAGAAGATCAGAAGAGCCACTGAAACCTGGTTTAATAAGCAACCAAGGGCCCAGATTGAGTCTGGAGAGGTAGGGTTGAAAGGCAACAAATTGACTGATTTATATTTGCATTTGTCATGATCTGGCAAACCGTCCCCAAAGATCTGGGAACATTCTCTGCCTCTTTCAGTAGCAAGGGCATCATGTCAGAAAAATATGGGTAGGGCAGAAAGTTGTTTCAGAGGGAGGAGGGTAGTAAGGCATCTGAGATTCACTTGGTGTGTGACCCTGAGTGTGTTAGAAACCTTAGTGCCATACTAGATTGGACCAATGGTCTATAAAGCCCAGCATTAGAGATGAAATGAGTATCCTCCAAAATGGGTATACTCATCAAAATTAAGGCACCCAACTCAACTTGGTAATCAATTAGAACTTGACAGACTATCTGATTTACCGAATTTTCCAGTACCTCATTTCTGGTTTCCAGTATTTCATTTCTGGTACAAATTTTCCGGTACTCGGAGCAATAGGCAATGCCTGGAATTTCAGGAAATCGGGTGACCCACAGCTGAGATCATACATAAGGTTGCCACCTCTCGTGGACTGACCCTGAGATTCCCATAGGCCGCAAATGGGAGTCTCGGGGTCAGACTGCAAGAAGTGGCAACCCTAAACATACTAGAAAGGGAAAAGGGGTTATGAAAACTGCTGTCCCGCTTTTCCAGGATCTGGAGAAACAATGGGGACATGATAGAGGTTTATAAAATCTTGAGTGGTGTGGAACGAGTAGATAGGGAACGGTTATTTATCCTTTCAAATAGTACTAGGACTAGGGGACACGCCATGAAATTAACTTGTAGGATACAACAAATAAAAGGAAGTACTTTTTCACTCAAAGCATAATTAACTTATGGAATTTGTTGCCAGAGAACGTTGTCAAGACCAGTAGTATAGCTGGGTTTAAAAAAGGACTGGATAAGTTCTTGGAGAGTAGGTCCATTAATGACTATTAATCAAGTAGTTTTCGGGATGAACTTCTTACTGTTGGGAGCTAGGAGTGAACAACGGGGAATGGATTGCCCATTGTGACCGTTGGTTCTCTTCCCATGCGATCGAGATTGGCCACTGTCGGAGGACAGGATGCTGGGCTTGATGGACCATTGGTTTGACTCAGCATGGCACTTCTTATGTTCTAATGCAGTTGATGGTCAGGGTAGGGGGACCCATTTCTCTGCCAAGGTCACAGTCTGAGATAGATGGCCATAACCATCATACCAGAAGTAATTTACAAAATGTGCTCCTCACCACATCCGCCACCTGGACATCCATGTGGAGCTGCGAGTCGAGGAGCACACCCAGACTGTGTACCTGAAGGACCAAGACAGGACGTACCCCATCAATGATAGGGGTCCGCACTCCCTTGGTCCTCCCCACCAGCATCCCCTCTATCTTGTTGGAATTAAACTTAAGGTGGCCCTCCCTCATCCAGGCCCCCACAACTGTCAGACACAGAATAAGCAACGAGACTTCCGGGAAAACGAGAGGTAGAGCTGGGTGTCATCAGCATATTGATGACACCGCACTCCAAATCCTCTCATGACCTCGTCCAAAGGCTGCATATACATTGAACAGGAGAGGGAACAGAATAGAACCCTGTGGGGACCCCACCCTTGAGATCCCAGGGAGATGATGTACAATCCCCCAGGTCCACACAGTGAGTTATTTCAGTCAGAAATGAGAGGAACCATTCAAGAACAATCCCGCCCATTCCAGCATGTTCCCACAGATGAGTCACCAACATCTCATGGTCAGTGGTATCAAAGGCAGCTGCTAGGTCCAGAAGGACCAAAAGGGTTGACTGTCGCTGATCAAAACGGTGCAGGTTGTTGACTAAGGCCACAAGCATAGCCTCGGTGCCATACCCCGAATGAAAGCCAGACTGCGAGAGGTCCAGAAAACCGACCTCGTCGAGATTATCCTGAAGCTGCTGGGACACCACCCATTCAATAACCTTCCCTAAAAAGGAAAGGTTAGAGCCAGGTCGATAACTGGCAAGGGTATCAGCATCAAGCAATGTTTTTTTGAGCAAGGGTCACACCATGGCCTCCTTAAGAGACCCTGGGACCCTGCCCTCCAAAAGGAAGGTGTTGCCCAACCCATGCCAGCACTGGCCCTAGTGTCTCCCTGGTGGCCTTAACCAACCAGCATGGGCAAGGGTCTAACTCACAAGTTCTGGCCCTAACAGCCCCCAGGACATCCCCCGTCTTGGCAGAGGGTCACCGACTGAAATTGATCCCATAAAACAGAACAAGCTGAGGCATTCATAACCTCTGGTATCCCAACTGTATGAAATGCTGCGGTGAAATCATGGTGAATGTGAGAGATTTCATCTTCAAAAAAATCAATAAACCTATCACAGCGGGCCTGTGGAATTTCTGCAACCTTCCTGAGGGGCTGCATATAGATGTTAAACAATAATGGAGACAAAATAGAACCTTGCGGTACACCGAAAAAGAGAGGTCCTGGGGGCTAGATGTATCAGCCCCCTACGCCACCCACTGGCTGCTTCCTGAGAGGAATGAGCGGAACCATCCAAGGACCATCCCGTCCATGCCACCCAGGGACCACAATCATCTCAGAAATACCCCATGGTTCACTGTATCAAAAGCAGCCGAGAGATCTAACAGGATGAGTAGTGTTGACCGTCCTTAATCCATCTCTCAGCAGAGGTCATCCACCAAGGCCATCAATGCAGTCTCGGTGCCATACCCTGGATGAAACCCCGATTAAAAAGGGTCTAGAAAACTGATGCCATCCAGGTGACCCCGGAGCTGCTGGGCCACAACCCGTTCAATAACCTTCCCTAAAAAGGGAAGGTTAGAGACAGGCCGGTAACTGGCCGGTGCGTCAACATCCAAAAATGGTTTCTTTAACTAGGGATGGGTGAACAGAACGCAATTAGAACATTCGGTTGTTTGGTCTGAAATCCGAGTTCGGGTTGGCTGT
The DNA here is from genome assembly GCA_003113815.1 of Sphenodon punctatus. NCBI lineage: Eukaryota > Metazoa > Chordata > Lepidosauria > Sphenodontia > Sphenodontidae > Sphenodon > Sphenodon punctatus. The sequence continues at coordinate 3,356,173 of QEPC01012679.1, read as the reverse complement.
TCAGTTCGGCGGAGTTTGGTTCAGCCAAACTTGGCCGAATAACCGAAAATAGCGCTATCGATACCGAAACTGAATTCGAATATTTTTTTTGTTTGACCGTGAAACCACTCCATGTCTCCACCCCTGGTGCCAGGAAGTCTGCTCCTCAGCTGCCTTCCACTTCCAGTCACGTTTTTCCTGCCTTCCAGTCACGTTTTCCCCACCCCCGAACTCATCCGAACTTTTCTGAACTGTTCGGCCGTTAGAGCGTTCGGTTCGGACGTTCGGTTCGGTCCGGTCGTCTGAACAGGCCGAGTTCAGCCCGAACTTCCGAACCGCGTTCGGCCATCCCTATCTTTAACAGGGGCTGCACCACCGCCTCCTTGAGGCAGTCCGGCACCCTACCCTTCCGAAGGGAGGCACTGATCACTCCGGCCAGCCCCAGCCCCAGGGTTTCCCTGGAGGCTTTCAACAACCAAGATGGGCATAGATCTAATTTGCAAAAGGTGGCCCTAACAGACCCTGGGACACCTGCGGCATCAGCCACCGTCACTTCCTGAAACTGATCCCACAAAGATGGACCAGACAGGACATCAAAAACCCCAAGCTCTCCTTCCTCTGCATCAATCCTGGCTCTGAAATCACGCTGAATCTGAGTGATCTGCTCTGCAAATTAGGTGACCAACTCCTCACAGTGGGCCTGGGATATCTCCCCCTCCAGGTGGAGGGAGGCCGGACTGACCAGCCCCCTCACCACGCAGAAGAGCTCCACCGGGCACGACTTTGCAGCAGCTATGAGGGCGGCAATGAATTCCTTCTTTGCTGCCCTCACGGCCACAGCATAGGACTGCAAATGGGCCCAATGCTGTATACGGTTGGATTGAGCGCGAGAACGACACCAGCGTTGCTCTAACTTCCATCCTTCCCACTTCATACACCGCAGCTGCTCAGTAAACCAAGGAGTCCTACGATGATGAAGTGGTGGCAGCGGATGCCTCAGAGTCACCTGGTCGATGGCCCCCTCCAGCAAGATGTTCCATGCTTGGATGAGGAGAGGAAGGCTTCAATCAGGGAGACAATGGCTTCAATGATGTCCTCCCCAGACTCCACACCAACCCCAGCCCCTGGGAGCTAGGGGTCAAAACCAGCATAAGAACATAAGAAGTGCCAGACTGGGTCAGACCAATGGTCCATCTATCCCAGCATCCTGTCTCCGACAGTGGACACTCACAGTGGCTTGGGAGAAGCACCCAACAGGTCACAATGGGGGATCCATTCCCTGTTGTTTTCCCCCAGCTCCCATCATGTTCCCTGATCCTGTCTGGCTAATAGCTGCTAATGGATCTATCTTCCAGAAACTTGTCCAAACCTCTTTTAAACTCAGCTATAGTAC